>PVJC01038533.1:0-16711 GCA_004026665.1 Murina feae | reverse complement strand
GGAAGGGAAGGGAAGGGAAGGGAAGGGAAGGGAAGGGAAGGGAAGGGAAGGGAAAGGAAAGGAAGGGAAGGGAAGGGAAGGGAGAAAAAAAGACCTGAAACCCTGGAGAAAGGAGTGTCTAAAGGGAGCTCAATTCTTGGAAGCCAAAGAATTGAGATGGTATTTGTGTTTGTATCTCTTGCAACTAAGGCGTTCTGTCAACTACATGATGCTGTTTGGTTTCATTTCAGCAAGAATGCAGGTGACACTGGCGCCTGCGTCCTCGTGTTGTGAAACCCTTTCCAGCCATGAAAACTTTTGTTCCTGACACATGCTTAGTGACATAGGGAAAGGCTCTTGATAAGTCAAATGAAAAAGAATTAAAAAATAGGATTTAGTTTTTGTGTGAAATATATATTTATATGACTGTACAAAACTAGACTGCAAAAAAAACACAATGGAATTTTAGAAGTGGTTTTCTTTGTAGATAGGATTAAAATACTTTTGCTTCTTTGCACATTTCTTTATTTCCCATATTTTCTACAGTACACACACACTGCCCACCCCTAGAATCTGGAATGAAAATATATTGTAAAAGTCTGGAAACTCATACTTTTGGATTAATTCACGATGTCTTCCATTTAGCCCACAATGCACCCCAAAATGTATCAAAGGTTATGTTTCCGAGCACCTGAAAAATGAAGCACTTGACTTCCTACTGACATCCTTTTGGGCAATTTTGTATTTTGTTATAATGGACCTGACCATGTGTCTAGCACTGTGGCATTTTCAATTCAAACTCGGAATGAAAACTGTAGCTTCCACATGGAACCAAAAGGTTCAGTTATCACCCCAGATATTAAGATAAAGGACAAGTTCAGTTGTGTCATCTGGAGGACATTTCTTTTCAATGTCACCTGACCGAAAAAACCAAAAACATGCTGTGTGTCAAATTCTTAAACAAGCAATCCCAAGCTCAAGGGGGAGCTGCATGTCAAACAGGAGATACTTGTTGGAGGCATAGAAGTATATATGTGAGAATTAACTGATCACATTTCACAGCTGGCTGTAAAGTAAGAGGGGTAGAGAAGAAAGGGTCAGAGGCGGCTCTAATTACTCTCATTTTAGCAAGCAGAATGAAATCAAGTTTCCTGGGGTAATTAATCAAGCAGTGATGAAAAGTGAAAACACACTGGACACTATTTGGTCAGGGATTTGGTGGAAATTGCCATTGCCATGGAGGACACTGACATCGGTCTGGCAGAAGGTTCTCACTCAGGAAAGAACGTACATAGTAAGTAATTCAAGGTTCGGCATTCAAAATAAAGACAGGAAAACAGCAGCAATCTGGCACTGCTCTCGCTGAGCTTGGCTTCAGTGCTGGCTGGTAACGGAAGGCTTGTGAGTTTCTACGCTGTGTTGGGTGGAAACGGGGCATGCCTGGAGATTTTCACAAACAGATGAATATCCTCCGATTTCCAAGCGTGCAATTCAGCCCCTTGAACTCCAGCAATAACTGACACCCGTTTCAAAGGAGCTGGTGTAATGCAGTCCTTACTATCTGAGCTCATATCTATTACGAAAATCAAGCTGCATGTTTTTTCAGGTGCTACCATCTTGGAAACAAGGCACAAGGGGCCCCAAAAAATGTGTTTTAGAACCTAATGTGAAAGCCTCCAATTAGGATTTTTTTTTTAAATCTAGTTATTGAAAGCTGTTTTGGCTAAAACGTGAACATACTTAAATGTCTTCCAACCCTGCATATTTGCTGCTCTTACAACTTATGTGTTATTTGGAAGTGTTTAAAAAATTCTATCAAATAAATGCTTAAAAATTAAATATTTGACATTGTAGTTTACATTGGTCTTTTTTATTAATTTGAGTGTGAGATTAGGCAATGCGTGTTGATTGTCAGCAAAATGAGTACAGTAGAGTGACTAAATAGCAAATAGTCCAACTGTCAAAGGATTTCTGAACCCAGACCAGGAAAAACAGCCACATGGAGTCAAATGCCATTCTGGGATTTTGATTTGTCTCTCTGTCTCTTTAAGGTGTTCCATGTTTAAGGCCATTCCTATTCCCTCTCCCACTTCCACCCTGCCCCACCCTCAAACAACATGTAAAGCAAAGAATAACTCTCCTGCTATACACTGTGTTATTTCAAATTATATTTTTCAACCTCTTGCCCAGTTAGTCATATGTCTGAAAATGCACAGAATATTCTCTAAACAAGAGTGTGACTCAAGCTGTCACTACATGCTCACAATAAAGCTTTGACATGCCCCTTCTCTGAGAAGACAGGTGGGGTTGAGACTGGACCAAACAGAGTCAGAACAACTTCTTGAATATGGAAGTTGCTTCCGAGATCAAGACTGGGTGATGTGAAGGGTGGAGCAGCCCACTGGGCACCACATGAAGTGGGAGAGGCTATACTATTGGGCAAAACTCAACAGAAAATGAAGGAGTCAACCCATGGTTTCTGCCAAGTTTCTCCTCCTCTTTTTCTACAGTAAATTTGAAATCTCCTCTTATCTTTTTGACCCCACCTTCCAATCTTTCCTGGAGTCTATATTTGTTCTCAGCATGCAATTGCATTCCATTCCAACTCAGACTTTAAGCCAATGTCTTGACCATAAATCTGGCCACACTTCCAGCTCATAAAGCCCCCCTTATGACCCTACTTTGATACCCAATTGCTTTCAAAAAGCTTCTCTGGAAAGCTTTTTCTTGTATTTTCAAACCTATTCTCTATATTACTCATCAAAACTATAAGTCCCCCTCAGAAAAAGGCTTCTGCAGACTTGCTGTGAAATAATGAGTCAGATCAGGAAAAAAATCTAAAATGAGGATTTAATGCAAAAGCATTTGAGTTGATAGCCCTGGAATCAAGAAGCAATGTAATAGCTATTACCATAGAGTGATTGGGGTTGAACTAATAGACACTTCTGAGTGGATTTCAAAATAGTATTACTTTAAGAGTACATTTAAAAAATTACTTCCATTGTTTCATAATTCACAAGAAACACATGATCGTTGCAGAAAAATTAGAATAAATATCTAATCTAATAAAAGAGAAAAATGCAAATCAATTGCACCTCCACCACACTCCAAGCCACACCCACCAGCCAATCAGAGCAACTTTATGCAAATTAACCCAACCAAGATGGTGGCCAGCAGCCACAGAACTGGAGCAAGCAGGTTTGGTTGCTCAGGTGATGGAGGAAGCCAAGCTTCCCACCTGCCCTGGCCATCTGTGGCCTCCACTCAAGGCAATAAAGTTTCAATTATAGAAGATAAATAAATCCCAGATACCTGCTTCCTGCCAGCCTTGCTGGGAGCTTGGGTTGCTGGAGGCCATGGCCAGCCTGCAAACAGCCATCAGCCACTCACCCAGGCTGGCCACACCCTCATGGGGTGAGGGTCCCCACTGGGGAGCTTGGCCAGCCTGCAAACAGTCATCAGCCCCTTACTCAGGCTGGCTAGGCACTCCAGGGGGGACCTCTACCCTGAAGGGATTGTGGCCAGTCTGAAAACGACCCTGAGCCCCTTACCCAGGCTGGCCAGGCACCAGCAGGACCCCCATCCTGATCCGGGACACTGTTCAGGGCAAACTAGCAGATCCACACCCATGCACCAGACCTCTATCCTATATAATAAAAGGGTAATATGCAAATTGACCCTAACAGCAGAACCACTGGGAATGACTGGTCACTATGACACACACTGACCACCAGGGGGCAGACAGTCAATGCAGGAGCTGCCCCCTGGTGGTCAGTGCACTCCCACAGGGGGAGCTCTGCTCAGCCACAAGCCAGGCTGATGGCTGCCAGTATAGCAGTGGTGGTGGAAGACTCTCCTGCCTCCTCAGCAGCGCTAAGGGTGTCCGACTGCAGCTTAGGCCTGCCCTCTGCTGGCAAGTGGACATCCCCGAGGGCTCCTGGGCTGCCAGAGGGATGTCTGACTGCCAGCTTAGGCCTGATCCACCGGGAAGCAGGCCTAAGCCAGCAGGTGGACATCCCCTGCAGGGTCCCAGACTGTGAGAGGGCACAGGCTGGGCTGAGGGACCTCCCTGAGTGCACAAATTTTTGTCAACCAGGCCTTTATTATTAAGATAAAAGACAATAAAAATCACTTATAACCCCCATTACTGGGCTATTGATGTTTTTGATGTATATTCTTCAGGTCTTCATATTAATATATTTCATAGTTATATATGTAAATACATGTGCCAAGATTTCTTTGCAAGCCTGAGCTAAGATTCAGATATGTTTGGTGTATGCAATTAGATGTCACCCCTACCCAGTTCCTGCTTATTACAAATATCTATTTGCTTCTACATGATTCACAGGGAAACTGGGAAGCTTTATGAAAATGGAATTAAAGGTATGTGCAAATTTTGGGTCCAGTCATATGTAGTTATGTCTAGCAAACTATGTGAGTGTGTTTGGAGTGTTGTTCCTCCAGTTAAGAACAAAATATCAAAGGAGATCTTTAGGTTCCATAAGAAACAATTCATTCTGAATGTCAAGCTTGTTGGGCCAAACTCAGAAACAGGGACTGAAGGAGAAAGTAAATGATTCTGGTTTCAAGTGCAGCTATAATTTCATTTCCCATCCATCCTATTCCCAATGCCCCAGGTTAGTGCAGTCTGGAGAAGAAGATATTGATGAAGCAAAAGTTCGAGATTAAAATTCAGGATCCCAAACAACCTTGTAGTAGGACTTCTTCAACTGAGCATAAAAAGACAATTAAGAAGCTAGTAAAATTTAGGCATTGGGAGTAGCTGTTCTAACTGAAGCTCCACCTACTGTTCATACACACACATAACTATGTGTGGAATCTAATGAAAAGTTTGCAGGCTGGCCACACATGTGCACACGCACACACACACACAAGACTGATTACTCTATAATCTACTCTTTAACATTTAGTAGATTATGATCATCCAACCATTTCAATAAATATAGTTCTATAATATCATCATTTTAAATGATTTCAGTATATGGATTTTACCATAACTTATTTATAAACAGTATTTCAAGAACATTCTTGTAGCTAAATCTTTGGATAAATGCCAAATTATTTCATTAGAATGAATTTCTAGAGGTGAGATTGTGGGTCACATAGCATATACATGTTTAAGACCTATGATATAAACCATACATATATTTTCTATCTTCTAGAGAGATTGAACTAACTTATTCCTAAAAGCACTGAATAAAACTGACAGATAAAATGTTATTCTTTTAATTCATGCTGACATCCTGAGTAGAGTAATTACAGTAATATCTTCCCTTTCTTAGAACCACCACCCATCATAGATAACATGGAGGTGTTAAACTAAATGGACTTGTCCACAGTTTTCAGCACTCAGCCCCATTTGGGAGCAATATGGCAGAAACCACCCCATGTGCCAATCATTAGCCACAGTTGATCTTGTCTCTCTTCACTCCGCAAGCCCGTATCTAATTTGGCTACCCTCAGTATGTTTTTTTGAGTACTGCATTTTCCTCCTATTTAATATCATGTTGTTGAGATCATTTTCTTCCCTGATACATTATTTTACTTTTCCTCAGATCTTCTCTTATTTGGCATTTCCATCTTGAATTTTCAATCTCTCTGAGCATGTTGATCTACAGAGTTGGAATTAATTTTCATCTGAGCTATTTGATAATGTGCCAAATAGAAATCCAGGGGGCACTACATTAGCAGCAATGTCCCAACACTACACATCCATTCCTTTTTGGCTCTTGATTTTTTCCTGTGAGTTCATTTCTGATTTCATTAGTATACTTTATTCTTTCTGTCTCAGTTCTACTCAATTTTATAAAAAATATTTTATTGATTTTTTATAGAGAGGAGGGGAGAGGGATAGAGAGTTAGAAACATCAATGAGAGAGAAACATCGATCAGCTGCCTCCTGCACACCCTCCACTGGGGATGTGCCTGCAACCAAGGCACATGCCCCGACCGGAATCGAACCCAGGACCCCTCAGTCCACAGGCCGACGCTCTATCCACTGAGCCAAACCAGTTAGGGCTCTACCCAATTTTAGAAATGCATTTCTAAGCAACTCATTTGTTTAAAAGGGGATTGAAGAATGAAACTCCAACTTTTCGCTTTATCACTTGGCAAAGATATTAAAGAATAATGGTGGTTACATGGGAATTTTAAAAGTTGGCACTGTTAAATATATATTTTTTATTGTTGATAGCATTACAGATATCTCCCATTTCCCATCCCTTTACCCCCCTCCTCCCAGCCCCTTCCCACCCCTAAGTCTTCACTAACCTATTGCCTGTGTCCATGGGTTATGCATATAAGTATATAAGTTCTTTGGTTTATCTCTTTTCATCCCCCCAACCCCACATCAAGGTATTTCAGCCTGTTCCATTATACATTGGTAGGTATAAATTAATATTGTGTTTCTAGAAGGTAACTTATAAATATGTATCAAAAGCGTAAAACTATTTTGTGTGTGCAATTTTATCTTCACGAATTTATCTAGAGGTAAAGGTTATGTAAGAGTGTGTTTATCATAGCATTATTTATATGTAAATTGGAAACAACTAGAATGTTCAATAATAGAAAGTTGTTTAAACAAAATAAGGTTTCATCTGCATGGGGAAATATATGTAAATATTAAAAATAAAGACAAATCTGTGTTTACCATAATGGAAGAACACCGATGATTTGTTAAGTAAAGAATGGCGGGTTGCAGAATAATAATGTGATCACATTTCAGTAAAAAAGACATTTGTACTCATATGATCAAAGTGAAAAGCTGGATACCAATTCCATGCACGCTCAGGAAGAGAAGGGAGGACATCAGAGAGAAATGTTGGGGACACTTGTACCTAGAGGGAAGGAAGGAGAAAGCAGGAGAGAAGGGCTCAGCCAGCCCTTGTATAGGTTTGATCACTATAGAGAGAGGGTCATTCTCTCTAGTTCTGACACTTTGAGAGTGACGGGAGTGGAGCTGTGTTTATAGCTAAAGAGGTACAGGTCTGAAAGCAGCAGGAGACAGCATCCTGGGCAGTCTGGCCACAAAGAGCAGTAACAATAGGCAATGGGGTTGCAGAAATAGAAAGTCCTCGGAAGGCACAGGCATCATGGCATTTCTTCCTTTTCCTATGGGCTAACGCAAGTCACATCGCCATAACGACGTGAGGCAAAGGGAAGATACACCACATTTCTAGGTATGTGCCCTGACCAGGAATAGAAGCTGCCACTTTCGGTGTACAGAACGATGCTGAAACCAAAGTGTTTTATCAGGGACGTGTTCCCTCCAAAGGCTCTAGGAGTGATCCTTCCTTGTCTCTTCCAGCTTCTGGTAGCCCCAAGCTTTTCTTGGCTTGTGGCAGCCCCACTCTGATCTATGTCTCTGCCTTCATGTGTCTGTCTTCCCTCTCTGTCTGTGTGACTTTTGTTCTTACAAGGACACCTGTCATATTGGTCTAGAAGCACACCCTTCTTCAGTATGACCTCATCTTATCTTGATTATGTCAGCAAAGACTCTATATACGAATAAGGCCACATTCTGTTACACTGGTTTTTAGGACTTCGACTTATCAGTTGTGTGGACACAGTTCAGCCCGTGACACAGTGTCCTTGTGTAGTGGCCATGTGACTTGCTTTGGCCCCCAAGATAGTGATAAATGACATAGAGGGGGTGTGGAGAGCATTTGAGCGCTGAGCTAGCTAGCCCTCTTGGAGCACGGCCACCACTTTATGAGGAGGTCCGGTGAGGCCTCTTTGAGGATGAAAGGACCACAAGCCCAGATTTTGCAAATGTCCCACATGAGCCCAGCCAAACCTCCAGCTGAATCAGTCACGTGAGTGGAACCAGGTAACGTCACACTTCCCCAGTCAAGTCTCAAAATGGTGAAAAGTTATAATTTCTTGTTTTATAGGAGCTACTGAGTTTTGAGGTGACAGTGATAGAAGACGAATACAGATAGTTATTGGTTCCCTTATATTCTAAGCCAAATCAGATCTGTTGCTTCCCAACACTTCAGTCCTAGAATCATTACTTTTATTGGAATTGAAATGAACCTGAGCGATAATCCAATCTGATTTGCTTATTTCACAGATTAAAAAAACCGACTCTGGGGCTGAAGTAATGCACCTGAAACCAGGCTGCCACAGAGGCAAGCATCAGTCTGCTGACTGGTTCTGTGCTCTTTCAACACGATCACAAGATCACATGCTCGAATATGAAACTCCTACTCCGAGGGTGGGGCTGACTCACGGTCACACAGCTATTTAGTGTCAATATCAGGGCTAGAAATCAGACTTCCTAACTCCCCATCTAGAATCCTCTTACTTTTGGTGAGCATACAGTGTGTGTCTTTACTCACACATTTAACTGATTATTGTCCTATGAAGTGTTTATCTCTGTGCCAGAATGGGGTTCAGAGGGAAAAAGTTACCATTCCTTATCTTTCCTAGCTCTGCATCCTCTTTCTCTTGCCTTTTTTTTTTTTTACTTTCCCCGCCTAAGTCCCCCAGTCTTAGAAGCATGAGTAAGAATTCCTACCCCTCCCCATCAGCCACCACTTCATGCAGGATGGATTAATGAGGTTATGTCTCCAAAGAACTTTGAGTTCCTTGGAAGAAAGGCATCAACATGCAAAGTGGTGGTTGTTATTGCGATTACTTCACTGAGTAGGGTTTCACAGCTGTCCTGATGGAAAAGGGGCCAACGACACAGAATGCCAGCTTCCCCCAGCAGAGGAGCAGCTGGAATGGATTATAAATGAGACCTGTGTGCCCGGCTCTCTTTTTCGTCAAAGCCCATCAGACTTTCTCAATGTCCAGTTCTCCCCTTGACAGCCCAGCAAGCTCCCTGAGCCAGACAGGTGTGGGCAAAGGCACCATCTAGCTCCACGTGGATAAGCCTGCTTGGCAAGGGCAGCAAAACACTATATTCTGAAATGGGGCCAACCCATTACCAGTACTCAGTAATGCAATGGATTTCTCCAGTGGTGATTTGGGGTAAGTAAAATATTCTCATTGCTCAAACTTCCCTCCACTTTATAGGGCAGGAGGGACAGGGGAGGGAGAGGGAAGAGGGTGTGCAGACTTAGACAAATGTCACACTGCCAGGACCAGAGCACCTTTAGCCACCTTTTCTACTTTCTTTTTCCTTCTTTACACCTCTATTTCTCCCTAAACCTCCCTCTCTTTCTCTGTGTCTCCCTTCCTTCCTCCCTTCTTTCCTTCCTTCCTTCCCACCTCCCTTCCTTCCTTCCCTAGTTCACTGGGTAAGCAAATAATATTTCTTCTGATCCAATAACTTATGCACAATATATATAGGCTTTTTAATCAACACAAAATTGTATGCACAAATATACTGACAAATTGGTAAGTTAAAAAAAAGGGAGTTAAATATATCTATACTCTTAGTTTGGACCTATTTAGTTATACATTGCATTTAAGTTGTCAAGCTTTTTCTAACCCTTCAGTCTTTCCTCTCTAATTGGACCGTAAGGCCCTGGTGGACAGCGACTTGTCTGTTGTCCCTTTTTCTTTGTCTTTGTCAGTATACACACCCACTCTCTCTCTTCCTTGTGCTCAAGGGAGTCTGGCTACATCTTTAGCAAAGGATTTGTCACAGCATCCCTTATGTTTGAGTCAGTTGTGTGAAAATGTCATATAAACACTTGAGGACATTTTGAAGGTGAAGGGGCACATGTTAGATTTCCAGTAAATACTTTTTGACTTGAAAGCAGAAGGCATGTAGTAAAAGTTCAGGGCTGGTTGGTAAATCAAAGGCTTTCGATCCACTTGTGTACGTTCCTTAACATCTGTGTGCTTCTATCCTCTCAGCTGCTCATGTCCTTTTTCCCTCTTCCCTCTGTTGTGCAGCATTTCTCTGCTACACATCAAAACTATGTTTGACCCAGTGAACCCACTTCTGGAAAAATAGCCTAAGAACCTTGAAACACAAATCAGGAAGAATCTATGCACCGATTTCATAGCAGTATTATTTACAATAGATAATATCTGGAAACAGCCCAGTGCCCATTAGTAGATAAGTGGATAAAAAAAATCTGTAGAACCTTTACACAATGGAATACTATACATCTAGAAAAAGGAAGGATATTTTACCCTTTGTGACAGCGTGGATGGACCTGGAGATTATTATTCTAAGCAAAATAAGCCAAAGAAAAACAAATATCATCTCATCTCAGTTATGTGTGGAATCTAATGAACAAAATAAACTGATGAACAAAATAGGTCCAGAGGCATGGAAGCATGGAAAAAACTGACAGATCTCAAAGGGGAGGGGCTGATAGGTGGGACAGGAAAAGAGCAAATAACTTATATGCATATATACATAGCTCATGGACTGGTGAAGGCCTAGGGTGGGGCAGAGGCTGGGTGAAGGGGGATAAAAGGGGAGGGGATGGGGGGCATCTGTAATACTGTCAACAGTAAAAAAAACCCCACATGTTTTTTATTCCCTTGTCCAGGACCCTTAGTTATAGATTTCATTTTTTTTGGGGGGGGGTTACCCAATTTGGGGACTTTTAAAAAATTATGAAGATTTCAAATACCAATAAATGTGTTTTGCATTGTTTTCAGATATGTGTGTATTTGTTTTATTAATGCCAAGTGTCCTGTTTAATGTATTCTAACAATCTGACTTGCATATTTCCCTTCATGTTTCCTACTTAAAAGTTCTTCACTGATACAGAGAATACAGATAACTTACATAGTAAAAAATGTTACTGATCCCTTAATTCTAGCATGGGACTGGGCTCAGGCTCTTGTAAACACCGGCTAATTTTAGAAGTTGACAACACCCCTGGAGGTTGACACTTCTCATGTCCACACTAGAGATAAGAAATAGGAGACTTGGGGGTTATAAGTGATTTGTAAGTGGAATGCTGATATTCAAATAGATCTGATTTTCTTAAAATATATGACTCATTGCCTCCTCTTTTTGACCTAAAATCACTGTTTACCGAAAGCATTCAAGGTTGGTCTCATTTACCTCCCATGTACAGAGGGGGAAATTGCTGGGCACATGTAGGTGATGTGCCTGAGGTCACAGAGACCATGGGGCATGGATTCTATCTATTGGTGATACCCCACTATTGGTGCCTGTTTTGAAAAATGAGGTCAAAGAGGGTAGGAATCAAGTTGTTTCCTCTTGCTTTATACAGACGTGGGTCGTGTTCGAGTGATAGAAGTAAACGGATAAGTAAGTATGCCTGGGCTTTGTAAACATCGGCTGCAGAAACGGTGTATCTTCCTTTCTCAAGTCACCAGGACGGTCACAGTGAGAGGGAGGGGTCGACAAAGATCTCACATCTTTCAGTGCTTACTTTACGTTGTCCCCCGGATATATGTAACCAAATTGTCACTCCTCAAACCCTCCTTCCATGTGTGGCATTTCCTCTGAAGCAAGTTGAGCTCAAAGAGGAGGGAACTGGCAGGTTGCCTGTGGGTTATTCAACCCCATAAAAATAAAGAAATACAGAGCGAGGGCTTGGCATCTGGTTGGATTCCATCCATTATAAACTACAATTATTTCAGAGGGAATCTTCTCTTTTTTAAATTCTTTTTGCCCCTGTTTACCTAAAACCTGACATGGACTCCATAGATTCATTTGGATTTTTTTTCTGCCCTGCCACTACTCCGATCTTTGCTCATGGATATCTCACTTGCCTAAGAGGGAGAAGTCAGTAAAGATTTGGACTCTGAAGCAGGCTGCCAACATTTGAATGCCTGCTCTGTCTCTACCTGGCTGTGTGAACTTGGGAGAGTCACTTAAACTTACTGTGTCTCAGTTCCCTCATCTTTAAAATAAGTATAATAATACCCATATTACAAAACTGTTATGAGGATTTGAAGAGTTAATCCACACAATTTGCTGATAATATTATCTGGCTATCCAAGTGCTAAATAATTATTAGCTATTATTCTTTCTTAATTTGTCCCCTCTGCTTTCTCATGTTCTATCTGCAAAAACAGGGAAATTTATACTTGCTGCATTTCTCTTGTGCAGTTGTTGTGAAGAAAGCAGGCAGTTATTGCTCTAACTGGTTTGGCTCAGTGGATAGAGTGTCGGCCTGCAGACTCAAGGATCCCAGGTTCGATTCTAGTCAAGGGCTAGTACCTTAGTTGCGGGCGCATCCCCAGTGGGGAGTGTGCAGGAGGCAGCTGATCAATGTTTCTCTCTCATTGATGTTTCTAACTCTCTATCCCTCTCCTTTCCTCTGTAAAAAAAATCAATAAAATAAATTTAAAAAAAAGAAAGCAGGCAGTTATAGAGAATCTACTATGTGCAGGTACTAGTGATGTATGAGGATCTAATATAAAACAAATTGAAAGTAAAAAGCAAAAGTTGATAAATAATGTTCAAGTTACTATGACTCAATTTGTTACATTGGGGGACTTTTCATAGTTCCGAAAACTTTTGCCTTTCACTCCAGGGGCGGATGGTTTTGTTGAAGTTCTGGGTGTTGGGGATATAGAATAAGTGACATGACAAAAGGAGCAGATGCCACAATCAGACTTTTCCAGGTGAATCTTGGTGTCCACTATGGGAGTACCACTTCTCCCTTCTCTGCCAGCTCTTGCACATGGCCTTCCTTTGAGGCACTTGATGCAACTGACTCTATGAGCTAATGTTTGTTTACAGGGTATGATGTAGAAAGTACCAGGAAAGCTTCCACCCAGAAATGGCCCCACCGCCCACTGGTTGGCATGTGCAGAAGAAGCCAGCCTCTGCCCCTTTCTGTTCTCAAGGCTCCTTCTATACTCATGTCCTCTATTTGTAGCTCCATAGACACTTCATGCTGTTGGGTACCTTCAAGCCTTTGCTTTTATACCTCCCTCTGCCTAGAAACGTTTCTTTGCTTATAAGAAAGCAGGCAGACAAACAAGCTGAGTACTTGAAGTCTCAATTGAGCCATTATCTTCTTCATGTCTCCTTCCAGGTCACCTTTTCCCTCAACCAAACATCCATGTGACCACACCTTTCCTGGCATTCCCTGCAGGTGGCTTAATGAAGCCTGGATAGAATTCACAGACAGGTGGTAATGGGAGCACCTGTAATGCTGTATTACTCTTGCCATTGAATGTTTATGTTTCTAATGAACCAGAACACTTTGAGGAATACAGTATATCTTAATCATCTCACCTTCTACAGAACTTAGCAAAGTGCCTCACATATAAGGGATAACCTGTAAGTGTTGGATGAAAGGATGAATAAATGAAGAAGGTTTAACTACCTCTTGGTCTTCAAAAAGGCAGAAAATAAAGAAGCTGAAATAAACTAATTTTACTACTTTGAGCTACTTTGGATAAATGGTCCTGGGAGATAGGCTCAAATTCTTAGCTACAATATTTCCAAGTAGATTTATTTCATTCTTATTTCTGTGCCTTAAAACATTTGGATCAGTATATATTACCTAGTAGGTGCTGAAGGAATTTTTAATGAATGGATGGAAGAGCCAAGATATTTCATTTTTAGCTTCAAGATCTTGGTGGCATCCCATGGGAAGGTGACCCCATAGTCTAGAGCCTAGATGGACAGTGACAAGCAGTGACACAATTTCTAGGAGATGGAATGAGAGCTGCTGTCCTTATAAGTCCAACACCAACCAGAGGCATTAGCCATGCTGAGGAACAATCCACTGAGGAAAGAGCAATAGAAAGACCTCTCTATTCCATGAAGCTATCTCACTCTCAGTAGTTCCGTCTCTTCCTCAGAACAAATATAATGAGCATAATATTTTGAATGAGATTAATAGTCTTTATCTTATCTTTAGATATTCAAAAATGAGAGAAAGGGCTTCCTATTCAATGTGAAGTGAGATTATTGCAAAGTAATTAAAAAAGAAAAATTACTGGATTTTTGATGTTCTAAATGGGATTTTTGCAGCATGACAATAGTCTTATAAGTAGGCATTATGGAACAAGAATATTCTAAATTACTCTGCTGTCCACTTAACATCAAGGCTAGTCCTGGTGGAACACATTAAATAGCTTAATGTAATATAGAATAGAAGGGAACTTCAGGCCTACGAGATTGTGGAGAGAGGATGATGGAGCCATGAGTTGAGAGTAGTGGGAAGGAACATCTCCTCTCTGGGTTCAGAAAGCCTGGTGGAGTGAGGAGAGTCAGTGGATAGCTTGAGAGCATAGTGGAAACATAAGGATTTTTAACCCACCTTTTGTTTTTGATGGAGAAACTATATGGGAGCCATACATAACTTAGAGTGCGATTTTCAGGTTGAGAAGATCAGTTTGTGGATCTGAGTTTCCCTTGTTGTTTCATGGCCTGAATGCTCATTTGTGAAGCCACAGCCCTACCACAGCCTGAAGGATGGAGGCTGAGAGGAGCCTGTGGGGTTGATAGCTGGGGCCAGAGATGCAGGTATGGCAAAGAGTAAGAGGGGTCTTCCCCAGTAAGAGTGGAGGGGACAGCAGGAGGAAGTCTTCAGGGAGGGGCCCCCAGGCTTTGAGCAAGCCAAGCAGAAATAGACCACAAGTACATCAGGCACAGATGTCGGCTTCAGGCGCCAGCTGTGGCCGCCAGCCATTGGGTGGTGCCAAGTATTCCTCAGCAGACACCAGGCACCTCATACCCAAGCACAAGTGCAAATCCAGGGGCTCCCTTCCCCCAGTCCATGGGCCGTGGGACCTGGAGAGAGAAGCGAACCAGGGAGAAGAGAGCTCTGAAAAACTGGGCAGAAACACTAGTGAATCTAAAGAACTAATATTAAGCTAAATTAGAGTAAATACAGTTGTCTTGTTTTTATGGTTACTTGAGCAGATAAAGGGCTCACAAAGAAAATCAGATCAGGTATAAAGAAAAAAAGTAGCTAATTTTCTCCTCATGGCTGATTGCTATGTGAGTCATTTTGGGATGCCACGACTCACAAGCAGTTTTGATCCATAGCAGCTTGGTCATGGGACTCAGAAAGGACACAGTTTGGCAGGTAAAACAAGAAGTGATTCCATTCAACATCACAAGAGGAGGCTTTCCAGGGGTTTGGATGCTCTGATCCTTGGTCTGTCCCAGATCCACCTCTTCTGTTCTTGCTGATAAGCTTTCTCTATTTTCTCTAAACTCCTTCCCTACCTTCTCGTTCTTCTTCTCTTGACCTATTCTTTTCCTCTCTGAAGAGAAAACACATACTGATGAGCAAGCTGAGTCAGAATGGTACCTTCTCCAGCTTTCTGGACACTTAGAAGGAGAATTCAAGCAGAGCTACACAAGCCCCCAAAGCACATCTCTGACAGACTTATAGATGTACCTAGCGAACCTTATCATTGATATTTCCACGTTAGGGCCAGGGAGAAATACCAAAGTGAGAAAACAACAAAAGCTCGTCAGTGGACTTCGCATTAGCTGAGGAACATGTTGGTGAATAAACCCTCAAGAAGGTTAGCAAGTGGAACATTCCTGATGCAGTATGTTAACTTGAGTAACCTAATATAATAACGGCCATAGGAAAAAACAAGTCATGTTCCCCATAGACTATCTATAGTCATAGAAAGAAGATGTGAAACTTTAAGTAAATAACTCACTGGAATGATCCAAAGTGTTGTTTTGACTAATAGTGCGGTCTCTGTACAGAAATATGAACTGTCTTTGCTTTGAAGATTTTCACACATAAAATAATCCTTCTCCAGGGGGACTTCTGAGTGTTTAGTAAGTGAAAAAGTATTGGAAAATAGGAAGGGAGATTAAGACCAAGCAATTTCAGGGCCCATCTGCAGGACAGAAAGGAGATAACACAGTATTCCTGCTCCGGCCTTTCTAGCCTCTTTTCATGTGTGTGAACTTGTAACTCACCAAGGTTAAGTTTAAAATAACATTCAGTGTGATGCAATTCTGAGCCATGCAAGGATGCGAGGATAAAAAGATTTGCATCAAACAGATCTCTTTCCTTGGAGACGACTTCATGTACATCAGAATTCACCCGCCAATGCTAGGACAGGAGTAACATTGGTTGAGCTCTTACTATATATATCTCAGGCCCTGCATTATTTCATCTAAATGCCTCATTTCATGTAATCCTCACTGACATTCTAGGGTGGGGATGTTTCTTCATTTTACAGATAAGGAATCCTTCAGTTGAGCCCTTGCATGAACTTCTGAGTTACCAGGATAGATGCTTCTCCTTTCTTCTAAAGCCTCCTGGAAGAAAAGCCCAGAACCCTTCAGTGTGGCCCCTTTTAGCAGTAATCCTCTGAAGATGGAACAGAGATCCCCACGTGCGGTCTAAGTCCTCCTTAGGCCACTGGCTCCTTAGGAACTAAACAGCGAGTCCTCTGCACAACACAGAGGTTCCCCTGGGCCCAGATCAGACTGCTCCAGAAAGGGGACAGAGGACAGCAGGCACACTAAGTAAACTTCAGGACTGTGAGCCACGTTGCATAACCCTGATATACTGGTTATGTTCTGATTATTCCAAAGGTACTACATGCCCCATATTTTACAAAAGAAAATGTTGTATAGTGTATGATTAAGAAAGGAGAATTGCCCTGAAGTGCTACACTCCAGGGATTGCATTAGCCCTTGGTCTGTAATAAAGAGCTAGAAGCATGATGAGCTCCTCGGTCTCTGCCACTGAAAGATAAAAGCAGGGCTTTGGTCTCTTTGAAAGAGTGAAAAGAACACATCCATTTTGGTCACGCAGACCTGGACTTGAATCTCACCTTTGACCTTAGGCTAGTTCCTAGAATTCTCCGAATCTGTTTCCTA
>PVJC01038532.1:0-16737 GCA_004026665.1 Murina feae | reverse complement strand
GGAGAAAAAAGTAAGAAGGACAGGGAGAGGGAGACAGAAAGACAGCCAAAGAAGGTGAGGGGAAGGAGAGAAAACAGGTATAAAATAAAGCAAAATAAATAAAACAAAAAATTCATGTAGCACCACTAAAGGCAACAAAGGCACTTGAATGTAAAAATTTGTCTGTACAAAGACAGGCATTTATCCTTGTATTTTCTCTACAAACTATTTTAAGATAAACAAATAGTTCTTTTTAAATAAGGATCCCAGTTTTAAAAAAATACATATAGAAGGAAAGATAAAATTAGAAAACTTACTTTTTGCATCCCCCATGCCCTAATTGACTCAGGCCACAGTAATCAATGGTTAGAAGCTATCGGCAAAAGTTAGTGAAGAACTTTACTAGCTACTCAATGTCAACTGTAGCAACATGCAAAGCAAACAAACCCTCTATGACTCCTAGTAAAAGGCACAAAGCACCACCCATGAAAAAATCCTGCTAAAATGACTGAATGGAAATCTAATCAAAACTGTTGCACTAACTTCCATGGCCATTAAATGCAGGGCTTAGTGAAACAATCCCAACGACACTAAAAGGAAGTAAGTGGACAAATCCAGAATGCAGACATTGTACAGGATAATTAGTATAAGTTCTGAAATAAGTCGGGGGGGGGGAGGGGAAGTGGGATAATTGCCTCAGATTGGGAAGACTTCAAAGACCTAAGTAATATAATATGTGGTTATTTCTTGTATTATGATTCAAATCAACTCAGAAAATTTTGAAAAATAAGAAAAACTGGAGTACATATTATCAGTTTATACAAGGTATCACCATGAATTATAACTGGTATCACAATGCACTGTGGTTCAGTAAGAATGGGCCATATTATTAAAAATCATCTACTGAAGCATGGAAAGTGAAAATTATATAATTTGGGAGTTTGTTTTAAAAAAGAAAAAAATAAGAACAAACCAAAAGTAATGATGAAGCAAATGTTGAATAGGTTATGTGGAATCTTCATATATTTATTTTGTAAATACTTGAAATTTTCAACATTATAAAAATGAAAGAAAAAACAAAACAAAACATAAGCAAACAAATAAAACTAATATCAAGGAGGCCTAAGTAGAACAAGGGCAAGCACAGAAAGTTGACCTGCCTTTACTCCCCATCTACTCCCATGCACACACTGATATTTCAGTCCATATTACTTTCTTAATGATTCTGGGAGATAGGAGATAAAATCGATGGAACTTTGGGGAGGCTCCAAAAATTTAAGCCATTAGTATTGTACCAGAATAAAGTTTTTAGTTCCTGATTTTTTGCAATCTTTGATTATTAATCATTATTTAAGCTCCTATCAAGTCCCTTGAGCATTTCATAAGTTATCTAATCTAATAAAAGCATAATATTGAAATTGACCATCCCTTTGGGATGCCTAAGCCACACCCACCAGCCAATCAGAATGACTATGTAAATTAACACAGCCAAGATGGAGGCCGGCACTCACGGAGTTGAGTAAACAGGCAGCTTCCATTGCAGCAGGAGTGAAACTGTTTGCGGCCGCCTGGGTGTCTCCCGGCTCCAGGCAACCACATATTTGTAACAATGTCTCAATGATAGAAGCCTTGGGAGCTGAAGAAACAGCAGACCCGGCCGGACTACTAAGGGCAACAGTGTCTCAATTATAGAAGCCACGAGGTGAAGCAGAGAGGAGGTTTCATTACCTGCCTAGGCCTTGGCTTAAAGGAACAGTGTATCAATTATAGAAGATAAACAAACCCCAGAAACCTGCTTCCAGCCAGTCTTGCTGGGACATTGGGTCAATGGGAGCTGTGGGCATCCTGAAAGCCTGAAAGCGCCCCTCAGTCCGTCACCCACGCTGGTCACACCCCAATGGAGTGAGGGACCCCACTGGGGGGCTTGACCAGCCTGCAAACAGCCATCAGCCCCTCACCTAGGCTGGCCAGGTACCCCAGTAGGGACCCAAAACCTGAAGGGACTGTGGGCAGCCTGAAAATCTGAAAACAGCCCTCAGGCCCACACCCAGGCCAGCCACACCTCAATGGGGTGCGGGTCCCCACTGGGGGGCTTGGCCAGCCTGCTAACAGCCATCAGCCCCTCACCCAGGCTGTCCAGGCACGCCAGGAGGTGGACATCCCCAGAGGGGTCCCAGAATGCGAGAGGGCACAGGTCGGGCTGAGGGACCTCCCGAGTGCACAAATTTTTGTGCACCAGGCCCCTAGTTAAATAATAACAACAAAATTTTAATCCAGGTAGTAAATAATATAAGATTTTTATATTAGAACTAGGGGCTCAGTGAATGGATTTGTGCACCAGTGGCGTCCCTCAGCCTAGCCTGCATCCTCTCACAATCTGGGACCCATCAGGGAACCTGCAAGGATCAGGCCGAAACTGGAAGTCCAACATCTCCTGAGGGATGTAGTATGTGTGCGAGGTGACAGGCAGCCAGGAAGGAGTCCGAGCCTGGGCTGGGTGCCACACAGCTCCTGCTCATCCTGGCCCAACTGTACTTACCACTGCCACCACTTGGTAGCCCTGCAATGAAGGCGGGAGAGGCTCACACTGCTGCAGCTGCACTTGCCAGCCATGAACCCAGCTTCTAGCAGCCGTTGGTCAGCTGAGTGGCACTCCCACTGTGGGAGCACATCAACCACCATGGGGCAGCTCCTACATTAAGCGTCTGGCCCCTGGTGGTCAGTGCACATCATAGCGACTGGTCAACTGGTCATTCAGCCACTTAGGCTTTTATATATATAGATTATCACACCAGAAACATATAGAAATAAATTGAATTTCAGCTGGTGGAATAACGAAGTTGAGTAGTAACAAGTGAAGCAACAACAGAACACTTCAAAACTTGATAGCAAAATGTAAGAGAGATGAGGTGAGGATAGAAGTGAATGTCAAGAGGAAGAACTTGACATAAAACAAGTGATAAATGATGGAGTAAGGAGCCACGGCTCGCACCCACTGCCAGCATCCGGCGCCAGCCCCAATCACTTAGCGCTGTGACCAGTATATTTATAGAAATAGAAGGACTGGCCTTAAACAACAAAAAAAGACAGTTTTGTTGCTGAATTATAGGAATTGTACAGTATGAAGGTAGAAACAGATACAGACATATAGGTCTATAAATATACAAATGAAGTGATGGAGAAGATTAGGAAGATGAATTATTTCTTCTAGGTAGTATTAGTAGCCTTGGCTAAAGAATAAAAGATTAGTATAAGTGATGTATGTAGGCAAGCAAAGGAGTGATGGAGTGATAAAAGGGTTTACCATGAATAACTCTGGCAGTTCCCACCAGAAAGCATAGGATCCATAAAAAATGATGGCATCAATTGGGGTATTATATTCCCCATTAGAGCTCAGATCGATACTGGTTATAAGGAAAGGAACAGGAAGATGCCTATACTAATAGCAAGAACTACTAACAATTACCCATTTGTCAGTGGTGGGAGCATATTCCTTTTGTAAAATTTAAAAATTATTTTATGTCCTTGGTAAATAAGGATAAAAGATTAAATAAGTATGGTGTGAATAAAATAAACAAGTAATGGATGGTGGCCTATTCTTTAACAGGAATAAATGAAAAAATATAATGATAAGAAATAAATGTCTATATATTAAAATTCCATTGTTCTCACCAATTCGAGTGATTTTATTATGTGAAAGTTCAAGATCTTGGATATTAGTGCAGCCATCCAAACCATGCAAAGAAGTTAGTTTATTTTTATTAAGAAGAACAACACAGAGACTTTCCAAATTTTCACAGTCGATAGTCTCAATATTATTTTCCTAAAACAAAGAACAAATGTAATTAGTTTTATTTCAATGGCTTCTAAAAAAAATTAAAGCTTGCAAAAAGATGAGATATAATTTCGAAATGAATATCTAATTATCTAACTTAGAATAACTGTGCAAAACGTATTACTCCCTGGATGAAAATATAGAATCTATCTATATAAAACCCTAATATGCAAATTGAACAAACGGCAGAACCCAACAACCAGTTGCTATGATGTGTGCTGATCATCAGGGGGCATGTGTGGAACGTGGTGGGCCTTGGTAGTGGGTGGCAGAGCACAGAACATGGAGGGCGTCAGCCACTGCGGGGTGGTGGAGCAGGTGAGCGAGGGGCGCCAGACCAAGGCTCTGGTCACTGTCATCAGGGCAAGCCTCTGGCGGTTACTAAAAATTCTTTGCTCCCACATGCTGCAGTCCTGCCTGGTGCTCACACCTGTTGCCAGTGCCAGCCCTGCTCACACCCACTGCTGGCACTGGAGCCACGGCTCGCACCCACTGCCAGCATCCGGCGCCAGCCCCAATCACTTAGCGCTGTGAGCAGGTGCAAGTGGCGGCTGCTGGCCCCAATTGCCCTGAGGGCTTCTCTATCTCCCCCTGCTCCTGAAGGGCAATCAGGGCAGCAGCCGCCGCTCACACCATTGATGGCACCAGCCCTGCTCGCACCCACTTCCAGCACTGGCCCCAATTGCTCTGCATCATCAGTGGGTGCAAGCAGGGAGCAGCAGGAGCGGGGCTGCCGGCAGACAGGGGGCTGGGGGCCACGGCACGAGGGGTGAGGCAGGGGCACAGAGGATGAGCTGGGTGGTGGCGGGGCGATCAGATCAGCAGGGCAGACAGACAGCTAGGGGAAGAGAGGCCATACCCAGCAGATGCTAGGGACGCTACCCATATACAAATTTTGTGCACTGGGCCTCTAGTAACCTAATAAATCATTAACTGATTTTGTATTTATTAATAATCTTCTAAAATATTGAAAACACAGAGGATGATCCTATATAATAAAAGGGTAATATGCAAATTGACCCTAACAGTGGAACAACTAGGAACAACCAGTCACTATGATGCGCACTGACCACCAGGGGGCAGACGCTCAACACAGGAGCTGCCCCTGGTGGTCAGTGCGCTCCCACAGGGGAAGCTCCGCTCAGGCACAAGCCGAGCTGATGGCTGCGAGTGCAGCAGCAAGAGGAACGGGCCTCAGTCACAGCTGGATATCCTTAATGTTGCCAGAGAAGTAGGCTCCTCCTAGGGAGTGGGCCTAAGCCAGCAGGTAAACATATCCCAAAGGGTCCCGGACTGTGAGAGGATGCAAGCCAGGCTGAGGGACCCCCAAGTGCATAAATTTTCATGTACTGGCCCTCTGGTATAACAAGATACTTCAATCTAAATGAGTAATTCAATATTTGGTACTATATAAAACTGTTACAAAAAACACACTGAAATAATGGAAATCTCTCCACCTTCCCTCCTCAGTTCCTTCATCTCCCAAGAACACTAATGTCACGAGTTCAGTATGCATCTCACATACAGGTTTATATTTTTACTATACATATACATCTCTGCAATACATATATATTGGTCTCAGTGTCAAGGTCATGTGTCAAGGATGCACCAGCAGCTCTCTCTTCTAAGACCTCAGAAAGATAAATGGACTTTTCTGAATAGACTATAGTAACTCTCTCACAAATATTTTTGAGGATAGCCTTTGTCTAATGGAGTGAACTTAATAGGAAGCAGAGACAGCCCCACAATGTTTTAAAAGGAAATCATATTGGTGAAAGTGCCACCAGTCTGAACTGAAAAGAATATAATTAAAAATAAAAAGAAGGTTTTAAGTGCCCTACATTCTATGGGAAAGAAACTGGTTGAGAAAAATTATCAGCTGCAAAACAGCACCCATTTTGAGGACAAGGAGTATGCCTTGAGGATGGAATCAAAAGCCCAGTGCGCAGAATCAAGAGCCATAGAAAACCATTACCGTGGAGCCAAATGGAATCCTTATTAAGGAATTGATAACTTCCCAAGGTACAAATCATAAACAGAAGGTATTTTGGACATTCAGCCCCGGCCCCAAATTACATAAGAGACCCAGTGAACACATTATGAAGCAGAAAAAAAAAATACCCAGACAATCCTGACCTTAACTCATGGTCCCGAAAACCATGAGCAAATAAAATGGTTATTATTTTAATTTGCTAAGCAATGTGGCTATTTGTTATATAGCAAAAAGTAACAACAACAATTATCCACACACAGAGATAATCAATTCCCTGGTCGTACTGCCTAATCATCTTCCCTCTGTGGCTCTCAGGAAGTTTGGCCCTTGGGCTCTTTACAACATGAGTTGCATGGTATTTTAATAAATGTTGGTGTTTTTTGTTTTTTGTTGTTTTTTTTTCAAAATAGTCATTTCTAAAATGTAATAATGAATTCACTTTATATTTTATTACAAGATAAAAAATGAGGACAGAGGACATACCTGTACATCAATGTACTTCAGTTTTTGGCAGTTATTCAGGCCGTGCAAAGAATTTAAGCCACAGCGTCGAAGAGACAGAAACTGAAGATTGGTACACGCTGCCAGTGTGGAAAGACTACAACCTGGCAAATCTTGAAACGTTACTCTTGTAACCTAGACAATTCAAAAAAATTAGAGTGCATATTATTACCTAACAGTAACAATCTCTGAGATCAGAGAACTCTATCTGAGCAGACCACCTCCACCTGGATCTGATTTAAATGAGACAATTCCGGGCCTCAAGGCTGAGCCTGAGGTCACATTCTGCTGAGACTTTGGGGTCTTTGGGACCTGAACCATGCAATGCACACAACATTCTAGTGCACGTCTTCTCCATTGTAAAGGCATGGATCATTCCTTACTACTGAATAATGCACTATCCCCAACCACACAGTATCTGTGCTAAAAAATCATGAAGAATAGTTTTTCAGATATTTTTCAAATAGTTCAGATATGATATTTTTTCAAATATCTGAAGATCATGCATTTATAATATTTCATATTACTGAGATATTACTATAGCCTCATTACTTCACAAGGCTTTTTTTCTTAAGTAACTCTCTTTTTTTGTTTGTTTTTTTAGCTAAAGAAAACTCAATATCAAAGGAAGTTTTCAACTTTATATACACTAAGGGCTACATTTATTGTCCTACAAGAATATATCAGATAGAAATATTTTTTGATTTGGAAAATGCACTGCATTTTTTTAAACTCAAGATTTCTCACCTAAGTTAAGGGCAGAGGAATAATGTAATAATGTGTTATTGTTGTTTATTTCACTATAATTGAGTCTATACACTGAAATAAGTATATAAACAATTAAATTATAGTAAGAATATTTTCCTATTGCCACATCAAAAATCCTAAAACTAGGTTTCCCATGTGTCAAAAAAAAAAAACAATTTAAAAATTATTAGTTTTATAAGAAGAGTCTAGGAGAAACCAAGATGGCAGCATAGGTAAACACCTGGGATTGCTGCCTCACACAACCATTTCAAAACCACAATGAAAAGAAAAAACAGACACCACCCAGACCCACGGGAAGGCTGGCTGAGTGGAAATTCTACAACTAGAAAGAGACTGAGACTCAGAGGAGGTGCGGAAATAAAGTGCACAGGTTCAGAGGCATGCATGAAGGGGCTCAAGGAAAGGGCTGGCAACTGAGGACATGGTTGTCTTTTTCAATCCGGAGGGAGTCACAAGCTCCCTACGGCTCTGAACTCCAGTTCCAGGTGAGATTCTGGGGACCCAGACTCACATGGGTAGAAGCTGGACTGTCTGGCACTGGGAGGAATTCCAGAGCAGCTTTCTCCCAGCAGTGCTGAGGGACACTGAGACCCGGTGCCTCTTAGGGCAGGGCTGAGAATCAGCCATAGCTGTTTGCTCCGCCCTGTTGATTCCCCGAGACCCTGCCCCACTCAAGCTGTGAGCAGAGGCTTTTGCATATACAAGGCTGGGAAGCCTCAGGCAGAAGCTAAAATAGCATCTCCTTAGAGACAGTGTACCCAGTGGTCAGAGCAGGACCACCCAGATTACAACTCCTCAGACTCATAAAGGACACACTCAGGGGGCAGACTCAGTGAGCACCAAAGCCCCACTGAAGCAAGTCTTGCCCCATAAGGGTGTCTTCAACATAGAAGTTCTCCCACCACAGATACAGTGAAGCAGCCAAAATGCAGAGACAAAGAAACAGGTCACAAATGACAGAAATGGAGGAAAGCAAACAATTGGATATAGAGTTCAAAGCCACAGTTATAAGGTTCTTCAGGAATTTTCTAGAGACCGCTGATAAATTTAATGAGACCCTTGAGGATATGAAAAGGACCAGCTAGAAATTAAGCATACACTGACTTAAATAAAGAATAATATACAGAGATCCAACAGCAGACTAGAGGATTACAAGAATCAAATCAAAGATTTAAAATACAAGGAAGCAAAAAACACCCAACCGGAAAAGCAAAAAGAATCCAAAAATGTGAAGATAGTGTAAGGAGTCTCTGGGACAACTTCAAGTATACCAACATCCAAATTATAGGGGTGCCAAAAGAAGAGAGAGAGCAAGATATTAAAAACCTATTTGAAGAAATAATGACAGAAAGCTTCCCCTACCTGGTGAAAGAAATGGACTTACAAGTCCAAGAAGTGCAGAGAACCCCAAACAAAAGGAATCCAAGGAGGACCATAGCAAGACATATCATAATTACAATGCCAAGGGCAAAAGACAAAGAGAGAATCTTAAAAGCAGCAAGAGAAAAGCAGTCAATTACCTACAAGGGGGTACCCATACGACTATCAGCTGATTTCTCAAAAGAAACTTTGCAGGCCAGAAGGGAGTGGCAAGAAATATTCAAAGTGGTGAATAGCAAGAACATACAACCAAGATTACTTTACCCAGCAAAGCTATCATTCAGAATTGAAGGTCAGATAAAGAGCTTCACAGACAAGAAAAAGCTGAAGGAGTTCATCACCACCCAACCAGTATTATATGAAATGCTGAAAGGTATCCTTTGAGAAGAAGAAGAAAAAGTAAAGATAAAAATTATGAACAATAAATACATATTTATCAATAAGTGAACAGAATAATTAAGTGAATAAAAAATCTGGTGAACAGAATAAACTGGTGAATAGAATAGAATCAGGGGCATAGAAAGGGAGTGGACTGACAATTCTCAGGGGGAAAGGGTGGGGGGTGTGGGAAGAGACTGGACAAAAATCGTACACCTATGGATGAGGACAGTGCGGGGGACAAGGGCAGAGAGTGGGGTGGGAACTGGAAGGAGGAGAACTATGGGGGGGAGGGGAGGAATAACTGTAATAATATAAATAAACATTTTTAAAAAAAGAAGAGTCTAGTAATATAATCAAAATAGAAATGCAAAAATTGTTAGTTGAAATTGAAAGCATTATTGCTTCAGAAAAAGCTGAAAAAGTATAAAATTTAAACTTTGATAACTCCTCTTCATATTGAAATTTTCTGTGCATGATATTAAACAAAGTTTTTAATTTACATATTTACATGATTGAATAGGAAGATCATATGCTCATGAAGATATAAAGAAGTGATTAAGTCTATTCCTTGCTTAAGTAGCAAAAGAAACAATCCATATTTTTAAAACTTTGGGTGAATAAAAATTTTTAGTTTCGTAATTATTTTAGAAATTTCTCAATTAGTCATAATCTAAACATATTTTTTAGTGAAAATATTTTTCAAGAATGAGGATAAAATACATCCCTCCCCACTCAAACAAAAGTGAGAGATATTTCAGTGCCTATAGCATACATTTTAGACAGAAGGAAAGTGCTATAGATGGGAGACCTGTAACGAAAGTAAGAAAGAAGACCAAAATAATTAGTAAGTCAGACAAAGAAACACAAAAACTGCTCTAGCCAGTTTGGCTCAGTGGATATAGCATTGTCCTACAGACTGAAGGGTCCTAGGTTTAACTCTAGTCATGGATGCGTGTATATATACATATATGGGAGTTCACTCTCAATTACTCTAGAGTTCAACCCAAGGAGTGTCAGTCACCTATGGTAAATTGAAAACACGGAAGTAACAAAAGCAATGATTATGTTTTGCTTTGCAGAACATCTGTTCTGTGCCACATCTCAAATCTATTAAATTTGAAGAACTAATATTGTTTGAAAATTCAGGCTGCAGAGACTGAACGTAAGTATGATTAGATGATTAAGTAAAAGAGAATCTTACTTCACGTAAATGATGTGCCATCACACCAGCTTATTTCAATTTCCCTTGTATAAGGAAAGAGAATCATCTGATCTAAAGGTAAGCCAGCTGCTAAAATGCTGTGTTGTATGCCATGTTATGAAGCCATATCAAAAAATCCTGCCCCGGCCGGGGTGGTTCAGTTGGCTGGTGTGTCATCCCATGCACTGAAGGGTCGCTCCTCGGCAGGACACATATCTAGGCTTCGGGTTTAGTCCCCAGTCGGGCACATCTGGATAGATGTTTCTTTCTCTCTTCCTCACTATTCCTCTCTCTCTTTTTCTACAATCAATGAAAAACATGTCCTCAGGTGAGGACTTAAAAATGTACAGATATCCTTAAGTTCGGTGACTTATTTTTTTCTGGTTGTTATTTAAAGAAAGTTACCACTATGAGCAAAATACCAAAAAAATAAAAAATAGTAAAACTTGGAAAAACTAAAATATATTAGTTGTCAATAATCACCAATCTTCAGTCATATCCTTTTTGTGATATTACTGCATGGAGTGGATGGCCCAGCATTTTCAATTTAAGAATTTCTTTGATGAAACCGGCTATTAGGCAGCTCTCAAAAACCAATTTGCCTTTTTTTCAAATACTTGGGATCCACATTTGACAATGACAACTAGGAGCCCCTGACTGTAGTCAACAATCCTATAAAGTAGGTATTGCTCTGCTTGGTTTATAGAAGACAAAATGGAGATTCATAAAGTTCCAGTACCTTGCACAAGGTGACACAGACAGTAAATAGCAGAGATAAAATTAGAAGCCTGGTCTTACCTGTTACACAGCTTGTTAGTACGTGATTAAATTACTCTCAAATAATTTTATATCAATTTCCTTTTTAATCAATACACTCTTGAAACTGTGAAGTTAGTAATAACATGGCGATAAGATGAACATTCAGCCAGATTTATTTATCCATTCTCCCACTCATCCATCCCATAGCCAATGGATCAAAACCACTATTTGCCTGGCAATACATAAAGTATGGTCAAGAAGCAGATCTGATTTGCGTCCTAAAGGCTCAAAGTGGTAGGTCAATATAAGCAAAATAAATTCATCACTGACTGAAATTCCAGAAGAGCAAACTTGTCCTTTCTAAAGGTCCTCGCCAGAGGACCCTTCAATTATGGCAATGGGTGCTCAAGATACGATCAAAGATGGGAAGCTATGAGTTTAGAAAATCAAAGTAATACAGTGAGTCACAGGTCAGCAGCAGTGGTGAATGCAAACACCATGATAAGCCATTCATCACAAGATATTTTACAAGATCTCAATGTTTATATTGCACATTTGCATATATTTTTCATCCCTAGACTATAAATTTTGAGGCTTCAAAGAAAAATTAAATGTTTGAGATAGTTGCTTTGAGTAGTGGTCAGAGGATTTCAGGATCCTTCAGAACACTGCTACTGCAGTTAGTCTAGTCGATGGACTAGCCCCAACAGCATCACCCAGGGTCACTGTAAAAACGCAGAGCATTTGGCATTGATCACTAGACCTAAGGAATCAGAATCAAACACAGCGATCTGTGTGCGCATTGCAGTTTGAGATGCTGACTGTATTCTAAGAAGTAAAAGAGAGGATTAATCCTCACTTTATGCACACTGACCAGAGTTCCAAGGAAGGAACCGAGTGGTCAGGAGCAGAAATGCCGAAGCGGCAGAGGTTCAAGATTTTAACTTCCTCGGTGCTCTTCTCCTTGAACAGGACGGAGACCCACAGGAAGGACGGCCCTACTGTCTTCCTAACTTCAGTGTTACTTTTCAGACAAGTACGCTACAGGCATGAAGCTGTCACCCATGCTTAGCCCAGACAGACATTCGGGAGGAAAATTAATCCAAATAAAAGAGTTAGTAGCTAATGCCATTACTTCAAAAAACCTGCAGCAACATCTTTGGGAAAGCAGAAAAATAAGGATTCCACAGATAAGGTAGCCAAAGGTTAAAAACAAACAAACAAACAAACAAACAAACAAACAAACAAAAACAGAAGAGCTAATCAGAGATTCTATCAACTTGATGGACAAGGCAAATACATGGTCTAGGAAAGAGAGGACACTTCAAAGTACTGCCTGTTCTTTACACTACTCTTTTATACCCAGGGATCTCTTTAACTCCCACTGTCTTCTCTTCTCACAGAATACCCTGAAATTGTATTTACAGTAATTATCAAGATCTGTATTTCTCTGCAGGTTACTTTAATAACTTTTTTCTCTACCACAATAAGTTCCATAGGGGCAGAGACTCAGTTTTGTATCCATCCCTTTGTTCCAACAGTAAATACTGACTGATCATGTTAGATAGATGAATATTTGCTGAGTAATAAAACAGTGCAGGTATATTAATATGAATGTGTCTTTTCCCAGGCATCTGTCTCTATGAAGAAACTAATTTTATTAAATACATTTGAATTTCAGGCCCTAGCTAAATATATGATTTTTTAAATCAGAAGTTCCTTTTGATATTACACTATTTGAAATAGTCTTCCCTGTTTTTCCACACACTTGTCAGTTTCTGTCTTTTAGTAGCACTTGATGACAACTACTTTAAATTTCAGGCATAATCCGCCATGTTCACATTGCACACATGACTAAGTAATCTCTTTATAGAAATTCCAGGGTCTTCTATGGTTATAAGCAGCTCTATCACAGCAATTTTCAAGTACGGGGAAATCAGGTTCATTCCAAAATGAGCCACTAGGTGGTGCTGTTGCTCAAGACTAAAGCAAACGCCTAACCGAATATAAGGAATTCCCTATGCTAATTCAACCCTACATTCCCAGATGCCTCCACTCTTAGAAACTTAATGACTGTAGGGCACCTAAACTCAGGCTTCAACATATAAATAAAAGGTTTTAATAGCGATTCGCTGAGGGAGAAGATGCCTTAATAATTAGAGATCTCAAATGGAGGCAGTATTTCATTAGCAACTTCACTGATGAAGGGGCATAATTATTAAACATAAAATATGCCTTCCAGCCCTCACCGGTTTGGCTCAGTGGATGGAGCATCGGCTTGCAGACTGAAGTGTCCCAGGTTAGATTTAGATCAAGGGCATGCACCTTGGGTGCTGGCACAACCCCAGTGAGGGGTGTGCAGGAGGCAGCTGATGGATGTTTCTCTCTCATCGATGTTTCTAACTCTGTATCCCTCTCCCTTCCTCTCTGTAAAAAAAAATCAATAAAATCTATTTTAAAAGAAAAATATACCTTCCAAATGGGAGACATCTGTAATACTATCAACAATAAAAACTATATTTAAAAAATAAAACAAAATATGCCCACCGCTAATATTTTAAAAGTTACATTTAGAAAACCAATTGCAATTAAATAAGACAATTCATTACAAAATTACAAAATACCTGTTGCAAAGTATTCCAGGGGCCACATTCAAGAATTTCTAGTGTATTCAAAGGAGGCATCATGTTGGCTGGACATTTCACAAGTCTCTTTCTCTTAACAATCTTCTTTTGTTGATTTTGCTTGAAAATGTCTGACCAGGATTTAACAGATTTTATCCAAGCTTGCCTCTTTTCTTCAATAGAAGATAGAAGTGTTGGCTCTGGTACAGAGCAGGTCAAAACACTTTCAGACTCAGCTCTACTTTCATGACATTCTTCTGGGATTTCTTTAATCTGAGACTTTAGAGAGCTTACTTCTCCAAGAACCAAGGAGTTGGTTGTGTTACAGCCACTCAAGCCTTCACAAGGAGCATGCCTACCTAAAATTGAATTTTGCTTATTTATTTTCCTTTCTACGTTTATCAGAGCACCACTGCCATCAACAATCAAGTCACTATTCAAAGCACTGCCTTTTGGGCTCTCCTTAGTTTCTTCAGGTTTTAAACCAATTTCTTTTCCTTGAAGCATTACATTCCCACCTACACATTCAGAATGTTCTAATGTCAGTGGTAGTTTCTGACTCATTGAAATCACTGAACTGTCATCTGCTTCGTATAACGTTCCATGCTGTTGTGATATTTCTTCTTTTTCTACTTTTTGTGTCTTACTCCGTGGGTTATCTTTGATTATTTTCTGTGCCTCATTGTTTTGAACCTCATTAATTTCTTGATTATGTCCTAATATTATTTGGGTTTCTTGAATTATATTCCCATTTACGGCAGCCTTGACCGTTACTTCCTTTTGTATTGGACAGATTAGTTCTTGCAGCTGAAGCTGTTCTTTCCCATGTTCCTTTAGATCTGGGTTTTCTAACTCAGTTTTATGGTCTGTGGTTTCATATTTTCTTGCTTGCTTGACCCATTTCTCTGAACATTGTTGTTCTGCCTGGTTTTCATTTTTTCCCTCCATTTTAAGTTCTGCCAGAATTTCTTGGTTTGATAAAGATTCTGTTAATTGCACAGAATCTATTGATTCTTTCAGTATAAATTGTCTATCTATATTCTCTCTCTTATTCAACTTCTCATCTAGCCAAAGGGGAGCAGCTGCCCACTTCTTCGACTTTCCATCTCCGAGCATTTTGGCTATTTCATCCTTATTCCTTGGTTTATCAACAGTTAAATGGGTAGCATTATGTTCTTCCTTTTTTAATGCTCTACTTATTATTAGCTGATTTCTTCCATCTTCTTCTAATCTTAATTTTTCTTTGTTTAGTAGTTGCTCTTTTTCTTGTCTCAGGATGTTCTTTTTTTCTTCATATTCTTTTTCTCTCTTTTTTCTTTCCTCTCGCTTCTGCCTTTGTATTTCTTCTTCTTTTCTTTTTTCCTCCTCTAATCTTTTTTTTATTTCTTCTTCCATCTGTCGTATTTTTGTTTCTTTTTCTTTCCACTCTAGTGCTTTTTTTTTCTTAATTTCTATTTGTTCTTTTATAATTGGGCCATATTGTCGGTAGGCCACAAATGCTCTATATTTAGTTTGAATTTTTACAGCTGCATTATACTGCAATTTTAATAAACGCATTTTTTCTTTTTCCTGCAGGTCTTTAAATCTTGTTTTTTCTTCTTCCATTTGTAAATGCAAATTCTTAATAAACTCCTATAATAAAGGTAAATAGTAGTCAGCATAAACTAAATGTGTGATGTCACTGAAACATAATCTAAAATAGAGATTAAAAACAAAAACTAAAATAATAATAAAGTTACTATACAATTCTTTTAGAAAAACTATTTTTTAAGGCTATTTTTTTAGATATTTAAGAGCTTCTATTAAGTTGTAAGTTGATACTCTAATATTGAGAATTCTTTGAGGATAGAAAGCAAATAAAAATGGCACAGCCAGTGTGGCTCAGTGGATTGAACATCGTCCCATTCACCAAGAGGTCACTGGTTCAATTCCCAATCAGGACACATGCCTGAATTGTGGGCTCAATCCCCAGTAGGGGGCCTTCAGGAGGCAGCTGATCAATGTTTCTCTCTGATTGTCATTTCTACCTTTCTCTTCCTCTCCCATCCATTCTCTCAAATCAATAAAACATATATATAATGACGCAAGAGAAACCACAAGCCAAAATTTGTGAAGGACCAAAGGACTTCAACTTTCTGAGAAGAGAGTTCTGATAAAGGAGACGCCCAGAGCCGGCACAGGGACTGCAGAATTAACCTAGCCACACATTTTATTCTTTCATAACTATTAAGAAAATTGATAAGCATATGTATTGTATTAAATGAGACTATTTGGAGTTCGGTGAGAAATATCATTGTCACTGGAATCCTAAAACAAACATAAATAGGTCAATAACATTCAGCAAATATTTGATGAAAACTAACAAAAATTATGTGAGGCAATAAAATCCTATCTAATAAAGAGGGAATATGCTAATTGGCCCTCACACTGTCACAAAGATCGTGGTGCCCACAGCCAATAAGGAGGGAATATGCTAATTGACTGTCCTGCCCTCAAAGATGATGGTGCTCACAGCCAATAAGGAGGGAATATGCTAACCGACTACCCTGCCCTCAAAGATGGCGGTGCTCACAGCCACAAGATGGCAGCACCCAGTCCCCCCAACCTCGCCTGGGGGCCGGCCAGAGTCCTCCAGTCCCCTCAGTTCTCTCAGCCCCCCAGCCGCCCAGGGATGCCCGAGGCTCAGGTAACCAGGGCCAGCTGAGGCTGGTGCTGCAGGCAGTGGCAGCAGCAGAGGTGTGATGGGGCGTCACCTTTTCCTGATCACCGAGTCGCCTCCCACCCTGAGGGCTATGAGAGAGGCAGGCCAAGCTGAGGGACCCCTCCTCCATTGCATGAATTTTCATGCACCAGGCCTCTAGTAGTTTAATAAGCAGAAGAACCAATTTCTGAGAAAAGGTAATTATTAAACTAAATAAAAATTTAAATAAATAAAACATTAGAAAAAAACATTTAAACAGAAGTAAGCTCATTAAAAATAAAATGTAAGTGCTCAAATTAAAAGACTCAAACAAAAATAAAAATGGAATGACTTAACAGCTGACTGCCTAAAGAAAAACTTCTAAACAGGTGTTTTCCCAAACAGCATAGAAAATAATGACATGAACTATATGACAGAGCCCAGAGCCATTTAGGTATAAAGAGGATCAACACAGAAACTCACATGACTAGTAGAATTTCCAGAATAAAGAAATGAGAAAGTTTAAAGGGAATAGAAAAATGTTCTCTAAACCAAGAAAATGGCATAACATAAAGAGCTGAGGTAAAACACACACACACACACATACACACTCACACACTCACACTACATTCATAT
>PVJC01038531.1:0-16718 GCA_004026665.1 Murina feae | reverse complement strand
GGCCACTCTTGCTCAGACAGGCCTAGGAGGAGAAAAAAACTCAGGAAGGAAAGTTCAATTAACTTTTTGCTACACCCTATCATGCAAAAGGATGGATAAGTTTGGGAATGTAAATGTTTTTTGACCTAAAACTCATTCATCTCTCCAAGGTCTTCTATTCTTGAACATCATTGGAATAAAATAATTATTCAATACATTTTGCTAGATAAACACCAGCACTATTAATACTGCATTTATATTGATGCTATAATAGATAAATTATTTCTAGAAAGTGACTATTATTTGTACATATAGGCTATTAGATATATGTTTTTATTTATAAATATAGTTATAAATAACCCTCCCACATACCGTGACCTTGAGCAATTTAGTTAACCTCCTGGTGGCCTAATTTATACATTCTCCAAAGAGTAAATTATGATTTACGTTATTTACATGGAGGAAGAGGGTTTACTTAACATAGTAATTAGTAGGACTCCATCATTTTGGTGAAATTCTAGCTCTGCTGGAAGCCTCCACAGACTTAATTTATGGGAAATCTTAAAGCTGAAATAAATATTAATGCACTTTTTTAAAAAAAGAAACCATTTAACTGTAAAATTGGCAAAATGTTTCTCTTGGGCTGGACAAAGGAGTTGACTTTGTTGAAGCAAATCAGCTCACTGGATCAGATGCCAGACCGGGCAGTTCAAGGTCATAGGGGCAGCTCCCATATTGTCCACAGACTTTCTCACACAAAAATCTGCCTGTGCTATGACTTCCGTCGCATCCCTGATCACCTCTTAATCTATTGCTGTACAGTTTATGGCATAGGTCCCCCAGGAATCTGTCCTAGGAGGGGGATGCTTCCGTTATACCTCTATTACCATTACTGAAACTCACCAGGCAAAACCCAAGTCTTGCTAACTACACAGGTCAGTAAAATCACCGTTGCTTCATTTCTAGAACGTAGACCTCAAGAGCATTGCTGTCTGTCGTCTTCATTATCATATCTCTGCCTCCTAGATCAATGTCTGATACTTAATAAACATCAGTTTCTGCTGAATGGATTAATTAATCGAATTGTGGTAGATGCGAGAGTGCCTGACTACCAAGACTGGGCACTGTGATTTCCTCTCTGCTCTCTCTTGAGCAGCTCCCTCTGGGGAAAGCCAGCCGCCATCTTGTGAGGATACTCAAGCAATTCTGTGCAAAGTTGCATGTGGTCCTGGCTGGTGTGTCTCGGTTGGTTGAGCACGGAAAGGTCACCCCTTTGATTCCTGGCTAGGGCACATGCCCCGGTCTATGGGTTCAATCCCCAGTTGAGGTGTGTGGGAGAGATAACCCATTGATGCTTCCCTCTCACATCAATGTCTCTTCCTTGTTCCATCTCCCTTCCTCTCTCCCTAAAAAATAAATAAAAACCTATTTTTAAAAATAATAAGAAAGTCGCTCAGCAAGTGAAGCCTCCTGCCTGTGGTAAGCATCCTGGAGATGGAGCCTCCAGGCCAAGTGAAGCTTTCGGATGATGCGACTCCACCGAGGCCTTCACTTCAACTGCAGGACAGACTCACAGCCTGAGTCCCCCAATAAAACGCTCCTAAATGCCTGGCCTAGGGGAACTGGAGATGATAAATATGTTGTTTTAAGCTGCTAAGTTTGGGGTAATTGGTTACAACGCTTTATATAAAACTAAAACAGTGATTCATTTAAGTAAAAAGTGCACAGTCTCAGGAGGAGGGTGGGGTGAGGGGCGGGACTGACTCATCTCACATGCTAAGTGTGAGAAAATAGTCTAATATACTCGGAGGAAGTCTGTCTCCTAGGATCGAGAGTCTGTTGAATACTGAAGATCTTTCTTTCTTTTAAAATACTGTAGTTTTATTGATTATTTTTTAAGAGGGAGAAAGAGAAAAAGAGAAAGAGAGGGAGAGATATCAAATGAACTGAACCAGCAGTCTGGGTATATGCTCTGACTGGGAATCAAACCAGTGACCATTTGGTGCAGAGGACAACCCTCAACCCACTGAGCCAGGGCTGAGGGGCTTTCTTTTACATCAGCCCACTGACTTTCTCTGTGGGGAATACGTTCTGAAGTCTTTACAAGAAAAAAGACACGATGTCTGGTTTTGCTTACAAATATTCTAGAAAAAGGAAAGCACTGAGGGTAGAAGATACGAAACCGCTGACCGTGGTTGGAGCTGGACAGGGCATACATGGGGCTTCGGTATTCAGTTTTCTCAACTTGTGTGTGTATTCAAAAATATCCACAATAAAATGCATTAAAAATTCAAACATATATAGAAACACTTGACTGCAATGCTTTATAGCAAATGGGTGCTTTAGATTTTAGTTAAATTCAAAATATGTATTATTTCAAAGAACAACTTCAGAACCTAAAAACAGTATAAATAAATAAATGCTGCCTCTTTGCCTTGTGGGTGAAGCAGTGGGAGATTTGTGACACAGATCTCAGCAGTTCCAGCCCATGCGCACTTCTTTACTACCCTTACCTCCACCCCCACCAAGCTGCGGAAAGGCCCATCTGTTGAGCTTATGGTCATAGGGAATGTGAGGGGGTACTGAGGATTGAATTGTGTCCCCCAAAAAGTTGTCCCCAGGTCTTAACCCCTGGAATGTATGGAAATAGGGTCTTTGTGATGTAACCAAGTGAAGATCATACTAGACTAGGGTATCCTTATAAAAACAGAGAAATGTAGACGCACAGAGATAAGAAGGCCATGGGACAGTGGAGGCAGAGATTGGCGTGGTGCCGGAACGCCGGGGATTGCCAGCAACCACAGAAGACCGGAGAGAGTCCATTTCTCCTTCCAAGTCATTGAGTCTGTGGCACCTTAGAATAGCAGTGCCAAAATGGGGAGCCTCAAAGCAATTTCCTGCCTTCTTGTGTCCCACAAATAAACCTAAAAAGACCTGAAAACACAGAGAATTTGTCAGTGTAGAAGCAACTCACTGCTGATAGGCCCTCCCAGGGCCAGAGCCTCGCTTCTCAGGCCATTACTCACTGTCTACACTGGTTCTTCTGAGGATAGGATGTGGTTGACCCCTCTTCCCACCTTCTTGGAACCAAAGTGGATACATATTTGTTTTTAAGTGTTTTGCCATTATGATTGCAGAGAAACAGGGCTTAACATGATTTTAAAGTAACACAAAGTTACAGAAATCTTCACAATATAGACGTGGAGTATATAGTTCTCACTGAGATGTCGTTGAAGTGTGGCTTGTCATTGTCACATGGTAACTGCTCAGTAAGAATGGCTGTTATTATTCCTAGAATTTCTTCATGGGCCAATACAGGATGTCAAGTCTACATTAAGCCACTGAGAATCTATATATATAAAAGCCCAGCAACCAAACAGTGAAACAACCCAACAACTAGTCCACATGACACACACTGACCACCAGAGGGCAGACGCTCAATGCAGGAACTGCTCCCTGGTGGTCAGTGCACTCCCATTGGGGGAGCAGCCCCTCAGAGGGCGGGTCCACAGCCACTTGGCTGAGATGAGTGGCACCCCACAGCAGGCAATCCCAATAGGCCATGCCCCCCACCAGCGCGCAAGTCCATGCCTGGGCCTCTAGTAGAAAGACAGAAGATATAGTCCTCTTCAGAGACTACATCTCCATCATTGTATATTTGTACATAATTGTACATTTATAAGTACATTTTTATAGTGTCATATAAGAAAAGCTATCATAAAAATCAATACCTGTTAGGTGTTCATATTTTTGTTGGAAGAGTATTTCTTTAAAAGGACATGCTCAAGTTAAACTGTTTAGTTTTGTAAAGAACAAGTGTTTTCTGAGGGAGAAAGAGAAAAAGACAACATTTATAGTCTTTAATACATTTATGACAACTTTAAATGAAGATCTGTGACCATAAATCACACAGTCACTGGTGTGTTTTGGGTGAACTGAAGGCAGGTAGACTTTTTAAAGCAAAGTTGCAGGTGATGAGATTGGAAAACAAATACCATTTTGTCCCTCCACCTTCCCTGGCTTAGAGAATGAGAGGTTTGGTCTCCCAGGCGTTAGATGCAAACCAGGTGGTTCCTATCAAATGATTCCGGGATGAGACTGTGTGTGTCCAAGATGCTTCTGCCTGGGAAACAGTGACCACAGTGCAAGCTGCCCAGGAGCCTTAGCTTTGCCTTCTGGGCTGTAGTAGAATAAAGGAGGATTCCTTCTTTCTTTAAAAACAGTCTATTTTGAAAGTGAAACTAGTATACATACATCTGTTTTCTAAAAAGGGGATATGGTTTTATCTTCTCCTAAAGCTCCAAGTGTCTCTCCCCAAAATTAACTACAGGTAATAGTTCTTTTGTGTATACACATATAAACATAGTTTACATACACACGTTTCCTTTTTCTTATTTACATGGTGTTGTCATACCATACACATTGCTTTATATCTTATTGAAAAACATAGCTTGGAGATCTTTCCATACCTGCAAATAAAAATCTCCCTCATTCTTTTTTTCATGGCGTAATACACCACCGAAGGTCAGTACAGTGAGTTAGGTAATGATGCTGCTATGCAAGGATGTCCATGGGGTACATTCCTGGTGGTAGAATTGCAAGTAGGCCAAAGAGGTTATGAACTGGCAACTTGGATAGCTATTGTCCAAGTGCCCTCTGATAGAGGGTTCTGCCAAGTTTCACTCCTACTAGCAGTGAAGAAAGGAGCCTCGGTAGCACGAGTTCTTTGCTTAAGCATTGCTCCAGCCACACGGCAGGAAAGGGGTCCCGTCCAACACGGGCAGGAACTGCCCAGCCCTGCAGAACTCTCCCCTTCGTGCACCAGGGCTTACTGAACTCTGGTGGGAGTGCTCCAAGGCGGCTCTCTGATCTCAACAGTCAGTGTAGCATATAAATGTCTTTAGAATATTTATCAAAAGATCCCCACAATATGCTAGCTGCCCTAGAGCTTTCTAATAATCTGGAATTTCAGCATCTTTCTACATTTTATTTCGTCCTTGAGAAATATAGAGTCCCAGCATCCAGACGGTACTAATGAATAATAATGGCTTCCTTACATGGAACTTTTGCTCCAGGAATTGACTACACATTTGGCATAGCTTCTCATTAATCATAAAAACATCCCTTGAAGGAAGACATTCTCACCGGTGTTTCAAAATTACAGACAGCATAAGCCATGGAGTGTTGAGGATTTCCCTACGGTCTCCATGAAGGAACGGGTTTCATGTGCTGTGGTCTCCTGGTCTGAGCCCACTTCCTTAGGAAAGTCTCAGAGCTTTGATGAACTGTAACTAGTCAAGGGGACAGAGGTCTCCACATGAGACACAGAAGGTGGCGAACCACTTTTATCAACGGACTCCACTTCCTTCCACTGAACAGTTACAAAGGGACAGACGTCAGGTGACAGGTGGAGGAGAAACCGCACTGTAGATGACAGTTCACAGTAAGGTAGCAGGGCATCCTCATGGTGGTGAGACAGCTGAACCTACGAAGCTCTGAGACAAGCTCGAGCTATAATCACCCTGGAATAGAGGGGGAGGAAGGAAATGCTATGCTGGCGTTGAAGGATAAGAACTCAGGGGAAATCTGCTGGACTGGCCAGTTTACATAACCAGGGGAGGCCCGAGAGCAGCACGGGTAGATTCAGGTCTGACGATAGATAGCACCGAGGGGTTCATTGAGTGCATTCCATTCAGCACCTTTGCGAAACCCAGCGCCGGGTGTGTGGGATTCCTGGTCTGACTTGGAAAGGTTATCTGTAGCCGCTCCTGGTGGGCAGAGAGAAGCAAAGGCATGAGTGGAATTTCCTGCAGGCTCACTGGCTTTCCAGCCGCAAGCACACAGTGGATTTTTCCATTGGTGCATTTCTATTCTTCCCATAAAAGTGGGGATTCTAGGGATAACCTTCCACACTAAAGGGCATAAATACCTTTCAGGTTTGGATGCCACTCAGAGGCCCTCTACTTGTAACGCCGAGGTCTTGGCAAAACCTCTCCTGACCTCTTGATGTTGTTGCTTGCAACAGAATTCTGAGGCCCGAGGGGGGGGACAGGCAGCATGGTGGGTAGAAAAAATACACAATTCCATGAATAAAATTCCTCTCTTGCTTAAAACTTAGCCAAGAGTGACTTGTGAATCAGTAGCAGAGATCAAAAGACAGCACACAGACTTTTCCAGAAAGAATGTTGCAGCAGAAGGTCTTTGCATTTCAAATACAAAAATAGACAGAAGGAATTCGGAAGAATAATGTGCAAAATACTGTGGGCTTCAGTTTACAGGACTGATTTGCTCTCTGCAGAAGCAAAATTAAATGTGGCTGTCTTTGATGCTAAGAACAGTGAAGCTGGACTATATGAGTCATAGCTATGATAAGTTTAGTGCATTGAAAAGTTTTTATTGTTTTTAATGTTTCAGGAGACTCCAAAATATGAACGTGGAAGTAGGTGTACTGAAAAATTATGCCAGGGTTGACAGAATAGCTCCTTGTGATAACATTCCATCGGAATCTCTGGCCTTTGGAAGAGTTCATAAATGTATAGCATTTGGTTTAAACAGACACAGGCACGTATGAGACTGTCTTTGGTAAGAAGAGACAAGTCAGCCCCAAAGGGCTCCTGTTTCCTATAGAGAGTTAGTTGCCAGGGCTTGTGCACATGAATTTTCTTTATCTTCCTTGGTTATGGCCGTGGGGCCTGTCCTAGTGACTTTACAAGACACTTGCTGTCCTGGGGAACACGACATGTGCCACGCACACTTGCCTGTAGCTTGTCCTCACCCACGGGATCTACCTGGAGTGATTCAGTGCTGGGCTCCCAGCAGCTGCTCTCTCTCTCCTCCTCAGGAAGTTTGGTGTGAATCACAACAAAGTCATCTTTTCAAGTGAAAATACTGGCAGGTCCCCCTAGAGACATTAGGTCTAATCTGAATCCAAAAGATTGCTTGGTCTCCTGAGACCTAGAAAAGCATTAGTTTAACTAAAATTTAAGATCTGAGATATAAGTGTGTGTGTTTTTTTAAAAGCCAGCTAAACAATTTAAGGAAGTAAAGGGGTTTAATGGCTCTTATGACTGAGAAGTCCAAAAATTGGACAAGCTTTAAAAAACCTTTGGCTCCATAATGTCAATGACGACTGATGGTTTTCCATCGCCATCCTCTGTCCTCCATGATGTGGTTTTCATCTAAGACTGATTCCTCTCTTGGTTGAAACAAGGTGATCAGAACCAGCCAGAGCTACATGCTTCCTCACTGACATCTGCAAAAGCAGAGTCCTTTTGAGAAGGCTCCCATGGAGTAGAGGGGGAAAAAATTTTCCCCAGAACTCGTGCAACTGTCTGTCTCCTTAACTGCATTGTCCCTCATTGGTTCACATGCCTACCCTGAACCAATCACATGGGCAGGCGGATGTGATAGTGTTGACTGGCTTAAGACAGTCAGGAATTACTCCTGGAGGTGTGCAATCCAGAAAAAAAACACCCACAAAAACAGAACAACACACACCTTACGTTTATGAAGGAAATAGATGGAGGTCTAGACCTGACCACTGTCAGCTAGAGCTCTTACTGCTTTTCTGCGCATGCCTGCTCCCTGTCCTTCCCACAGGCTGGCTCCATATGCAAGGGGTTTACCTCTGGTTCTCTCATGAATGTGATTCACTCATGGCTGAGGCATCATATGGGTCACCCTCAAACCAAATACCTGTGACTCTGCAAATCCAATTCCCACCCCCCCTCTGTGATGCTTGTGCCCTGGTTAAGAATCTTCGAATGAAATCGTCTAAGTGGCTTGGCCTAACCTGTGGATTGGCTCCCATGGTGGGTCTCACCCACAGCCAGAGGAGCAGGGGCATCAGATATAATCAGGGATGATGAGGCCCATGTGTTCAGCAGGGTTTGTGGGTGGGAACAGATTCCTCTGGAGGAGGATGTGGGCAGAAAGGCAATTATATACATCTCTAAGCAGAAAAATCCCAGCGGTGAAAATGATAGGAACACAGTGGCACCACATTCAAAGATAAAAGAAACCCTGTCAACATGATTCAGCATTAAACTGGGTCACAGACTTTTGCTTGCTCTGCTCGTTGAGCCTTATAATCTCTGGAATTGACTTTAAAGAACCGGGAAACACTCTGCGAAGCAGACACAGTGCAGAAGAAAACAGTCTTTGACCATCAGTCTTGAACCTAAAGAGATGTTTATGCTCATTACAACCCAGAGGCTGAAAAGGGTCCCTTTTTTGCAGACTATGACTTTCTCTAAACGGGTTGAAACATCGCAAGAGCTAACAGCATACCCCGGTAGAATTTCCCCAACATTTCACGCTTAACTAATTTCCCCAATTTCACCTCCTGACTTCCAAGAGGTGTCAGAGATTCCCGCCCCATCTCATCCCTCCCCAGCCTAACGCCAGAGTGTTATTCACTGGAAACAGGTTTTCAAGGTCTCGGCAGAACCTGCGACTCTATGAGCAGCGCAATCAAACCTCTGGTGGAGCAAAAGGGGAAGCCCGAGAGCAGAGAGAGCAGCATGGGCCTTCTCTGTCGCCATCCTGCAGGCTCACTGCGACCAGGCAGCCCTCTGGCCGGCTCCTATTTTAAATGTGAAGGACGTAGAGAAAGGAGTGCCAGCAGCCACCAGAAACCTGGAATGGACGAGGCTGAAGGCACCAAAACTTCCCTCAAAGCATGGAAACTGCACCAAGTGTCTTCCCCCCATCCCCTGCCCCCCGTCTCTCTCTCTTAAATACAGAACCTTCACCAGTTTCCGTGTCCTCCTTGCACGGGGGCCTGTCTACCCTTCTCTGCGTCAGGGTCCAGCGTCAGCGTCTGAGCTGCCGGAGCAAGCGCGCACCACGTGTGTCCTTGGTGGTCCCAGCGCTGGAATCAAGAGTCCTTTGCCTAGACGAGTCCAAGACGCCCACAATCAGGAAGTAGAGGCGGACTAGGCATAAACAGAAGAAGCACAGAGAAAACACTTTCCCAAGCGTGTCCTTCGGCTGCCTGCAGTTACTTCTGACTTTTTGTTCCAAAACAAAATACATAAAGCTCCGTGATGGTTAAAACGGAACAGCAGTTTAAAAAGAGAAGGAACACCTCAGACATGTGGACGAAAGGGGCCACATGCCGACCTGACCAGCTCAGGGGAGGCCTGCATGGCCGTCTTGCAAATTCAGAGACCTTAAGTACCCACAAAGGATGGTCTGAAATTACACTTCAACTAAAAGCGGTGACGGTGGGCAGTCACGTCCTAGGCCGGCATCTTCCCTGACAAGGTCAGTGTTTACCTTCACTGAGCCTGTCTGACTTTTTGCAGCTATGATAACATATCCTTGAAGTGTGTGGGTCACTTGTAACTTCCCTTTTTCTGGACCCCCTGGGTTCCTGCATTGTTAACTGTTGTCTGTTAACTATCCTGCAGCACCCACCTAAGTCTGTGTCCATTCTTTTACTTGTTATCCCATCTCAGGGGTTTCCCGGTTTGCTTTCTCTCGCCTCTCTAGTCTACCACCAGTGGACTTCATGTCGCCCACCTACACCTCCTCCTTTGATTCAATGTGTAAAAATAGATGAAAGACCGCCATCCCCTGGAGCACCATCCCCATCCGTTGAGATACTGCTTCCTGGCAATTGTCGGCAGCTTGGCTCAAACAAACTCCCAACAATTCTTCACAGGCTTCGGTGTTCCCACACGAACAGACACAAAGGCAGCATGTTTCAGTGACCATTCCACGCAGCCGCCCCGCCCGGCCTCCCCAGGTCTCGCGGCTTTGATTTGTGGAAATAAAGGTTATGCGATTTCCACGCATTGTGCCCCATCGCCGTGCGCCTCGGTGGCGGCAAAGAGAAAACAAGTAAACACACTGGACGCGGAGATGCTGATAAGTTTTTCTTCCTCACGTCGCAGAGGTTTTTAACTGCCTGGTGGAAGGCGGCCGACAACACCTCCCTCCTGACTAATGTGAAGGCAGCGAAGTGGCTCCTGCTCTGACTTGTATCTATGGCAGCAGCACTGGCTGGTGAGTCTAGTTGTGAAAAATTCACCCCGAAGAAACGATGGGGACTGTGAGAATCCCACAGGCGACAGATTGTTGGTCTTTCTCTTAAAAAAAAAAAAAAATCTATGCCATCTGCTTACAGCAGCTGAGATAACTGGAGACAGTGGTCCCCCGCGGGCGCTGGAGCCATATCTAGGGAGGGTTTGGTGCGGGGCAGGCAGCACCAGGCCTGCAGCCCTGGGCAGCCAAGGGAAATAAAGACGACTTCCTCCAGCCCCTGCTTCAGCTTCACCCTTTGAACTGCTTATTTATTGTTGGTGCTCAGGGGACCGGGCACAGACTGTCGCTTTTCTGGAGTGCCTTTTTGAGTTTGTGGAGACTGTGTGTCAAGGCTCCACACCCACCCCCTGTCGCTGTGTGGGGGCTGCGGCTGGGACACGCTCCTCTTCGGGGTCCTGAGCTCCGCTGGGACCCGAGGGTGACGGGCAGCGACGGAGGAGGCAGAGGCGCGGAGTGCAGGTAGGTGGCAACGCAGCAGCTCCTAATAAAGGTCCCTGCACTGCAGCTCCGAGGAGGGTTCTAGGTCTGTGTCCAGGAGAGGGGATGCTGATCTCCCAAGGTGGATTCTCTCAGAGGGCTTTCCCCTGCACACAGAAAACCCGCCTGGGAGCCTCACCTCCTCACCTGTCTCTCCCATGTGGTTAATGGCATGTTGGTCTCTTGTCACTAGATGGCATCGAGGAACTGAATCGGTCAAGTTAATAGCCGGGGCCCTTTCCCCCTCATTTCTTCTTTGGGCTGCATCTAGGATCTAAGTTGGATCCTGGTTATTTCATCTTTTTTTTGTTTGTTTTAGAGGTTTAGTTTTGTGAACATTGTTTATTCTTTGAGATTTGTTTTCCTCCGTGTGTCTTGCAAGTATTTGAGCCCGATAATTATTAGTGTGAAAGAAGTAATTAGTTCTCCCTCTATGCTTTCTTCCAAGTCACATATAGAAATATTTACTTGTAGAGACTTTGCCAAAGCAAAATAAAGCTCAACACATGTAGGATCTTTACCCAAACGTGCAAGTGGGAAGAATATGTTTGAAAACCTGTTTTATCTCAGCATGTCCAGTTGAAACCTAGTCGTGGGTAAGCCATGCTGACAGGATAATATAGAAGTGACCCGGTGATGCTTTCCCTCGAGATGTATTAGCAAATATACAACCACCCCAAGTGAGCGCTGAGGTAAATATAAGCTAATGGTCTCACACCCTCCCAGGTGTGGCACGTAATTACATTTCCATTTGCTGTATTCCCATAAACTTTATGCTACTGAAGGTGAAATCTAACTCCATGCTGTCAGCAGTCTTTGTAAATAATCGCTATGACAGTGACCTGGAAATGTGTAAATAATTATAGACGATGAGATGTGTTACATGGAGTGAGGCCAACAAGATAGATGACACATAGATTAGATAGCATATAATACAGTGCTTGAGATTCTCAATAGTTGTCTAAAATCTGCAACATTAATCTATTTTTATTTACTTATTTACTATCGGAAAAATTCTGTTTCGTTTTGTGTTTTTTATTTTATTTCATTCATTTGTTCATTCATTCATTCATTCAACAAACACTGGATTAGCTACTACCGATGCAAAAATAAATAGGGCACTAAATTTGCCCTCAGAAAGCTTTTCTTTCTTTTATGTTGTTAAGCACCCACAAAGTAAGTTTTAGACTCTCTCATGGGGGGAGGAGGGGGTGGAGGGAGGAAAGAGGGAGAGAAAGAGAGAGAAAGAGATTGATAGAGAAATATGTGGAGATAGAAAGAAGAGAGAGAGACGCATGGGGTATGGTGATAACTCTGCAAGTAACTCATGCTGTGCTCCCGGCCCTTCCTCGTTGCATTTCAAATGAAATGCTTTTATATGACAGTGCTTTGTAAACTGTAAAATAATTTTGAAATGTAAAGTATTTTAAGTTTTTTAAATTTCTCCCTATAAGGACCCCAGAGTTAAGTAGAACTTTTTATCCTACAATCAAGTGCTTACTTCCTTTTAATTCCCCACAATTTCAAATAACAACTGCATACATAAAACCCACTACATTTCCAACTCACCTTATAAAACAAAATGTTAACAGAAACACCGTGAATCTGGGGAAGAGAAAAGGCTGGGGAGGCTAACCCCGATGGCCCCGTGAGCACATCATCCTCTGAACACTGAGACTCGAGGACTAGTCCCTTCCTCTCTTCTACTCTGCTAACTCTTGATGCTCCTCATCTATTTTACGGATGGCAAATGGAATTTCAAGCAAATTCTGTTACAGTAATATGTGGGGGATAAAGAGACCTCTTGTAGGGGTCATTCTGGTCCTATAACTTTACGCATCGTCTACACTTTGGTAGTAGAAAAAAAATGAGAGAAAGTTCTAGTTAGGTGATTTGGTCCAGCACCATCAATTCTTAATAAACTAGTTTAATAGTTTTCCAAAATGCTTCTCATTTTTCATTAAGGGCAGTCATATTATCCTGTGTAATAAAGAGGTAATATGCAAATTAACCCTCACACTGTCACAAGATGGCTATGCCCACAGCAGAGGTGGGGTTCCCATAATGAGCTGTAATGAGCAATCAGCAGGGACCTGAGGCTGTGTGGTGCCAGGATGGGGCAGGGGACCTGAGGCTGTGCCCCTGCCTGGTGGGGCTTCACGGGGAACCTCAGGCCATGCCCCCAGCCCAGTAGAGCTTGATGAGGGACCCCAAAGGATTCCCTGTGCCTAGCCCCAGTCTGGGGGACCTGAGGCCATGCCCCCACCCCTGGGCCAGGGTATCGGAGCTCATGCCACCCACCATGGCACTGGGCCAGGGGACCTGAGGCTGCGCCCTCTGCCTTGCTGGGTTTGACAGGGTACCTGAGGATGTGCCCCCCTGCCACAGAACCAGGCTGGGGGACCTGAGGGTACACCTGGGGACCTGAGACTATGCCCCCATCTGGTGGAGCTTGACAGGGACCTGAGGCTGCACCCCCCACCCAGAGGGGCTTGATGAGGTGGGGACAGCTGGGTCTGGGATCTCACCCAATTGTGGTGAGGACAGCTGGGTCTGGGTCTTGCGAGATTTTGAGGCACGCTCAGGTAGGGGGAGACTTGACTTTGGGCCCTGCGGTATGCCCCAGACTCTGATGGGAGGAAGATTTTCATATACATTTTACTAATTTCTTTCACCTCTGACATTTCTATTATAGAGAAAGGGCAAAGAGCAATATTAAAATATTTCCTCTAATTAATTCCCTTTTAATGTGCATGATTTTGTGCACCGGGCCACTAGTATTCTATAATAGGTAACTCAGGAAATTTCTTTTCCAATTGTATGCAGACATCAATACATAAGGAACTCCAAATTCAAATATATTTAAGACCACAATGAAAGATGCATAAAATGGTATTCTTGGTCAAGTCCTTGACTGGATTTGGGTATGTAGAAAGTGTTACCTTAAATTTCTGGTCTATCATCTGGGGATTTTTCTTTTTTCTTTTTAAAATATGTTTTTATTGATTTTTTAGAGAGAGAGGAAAGGAGAGGGAGAGAAATATCAATTGACTGATTGACTGCCTCTCACACACCTCCTACTGGAGATCGAGCCCGAAAGCTGGGCATGTTCTCTAACCAGGAATGGAATAGGTGATCTCTCAGAAAGATGCTCAAACAACTGAGCCAGACCCGCCAGGGTAGGGGATTTGTCTTTTACTTTGTTACAGTATTAAGCTGTATTTTTAGGATGATAGCAGCCTAGCAGTAAAGATAAACTTCTATCAATAATTAAGCATTTGAGCTGAAAACATTCCCTCAATACATTAGTATATCCTTATTTGAAATAATCTTATTTCATTCCCGGAAGAGAAAAGGTAGCTTAGCTTCATTCCACCTATAGAAAAGGTATGCCTATACTTATTTAGTGCTAGAATATGGTTTGCCATAGACATGGGCTGGGAGAAAAATTGAAACTTCAAAGACCAAGATACCTATTTACCATAGTGCTTCTTTTCTGGCTTTCCCATGCCTGACCTGTGATATTTTTCCCTTTGTTTAAAATATCATATCAAGCCAAGTGTTATACGAATGGCTTCTTAGTGTTTGTGCATGAGGAACATAGGAAATGGAATTCTACTTCACCGGTTTCAGAGACCATAACATGCAAGCCTTCCCCCCTCAGTATATTTGGGTAGAAAGGTGGTTTTTATCATAAAAGTACATGGATCTACACGGAGTGATGGGCACAACTTCTCTGGAAGGAAGCAGAGATTTTAAAAAATTATTTTGGGAAAATGTGTTGAGACTTTTCTCTAAAAATAAAATGCTGTTTCATCGGTACTGGTCATTTCTTAGACACATGTGACAAATGATCCCAGATGCTCATACAGATCTGAAAGGAACTTAATGGTGTTCTCCTCTGAAATGGCAAATAGCTTTTTTTTCACTTCATTTTAAAACAAAAACAAATGCTCCTGCTTTGAAGAGAACTGAGGAAGCCATCTGGTCCACCCAAAGTTCCCGCATTCCAGATGTCCTCGTGGGAAAGAAGGTGCAAGGTGTTGCTAAGAACAGAACTTTTATGTCTCTGCCTATTAACAATGACACTTCCTGTTTTGATCGCTAACCATAGCAGGCTATAATGAGAGCAAGACAATGAACTTCACCTTTTTGCACGGGGAAGAGCATCTATACTCCCCCTGACCCTGTGTGTAGAGTTCAAAGTGAAGATTATCACAGCTCAGCTCTCCTGAGCGCCTGTGCGTTGATCTAGGGTCTCTCAGCCAAGGTCAGTACTTTTGAAATGTGCTGTTACCTCGCCACGGCCTGGTACTAAAGTTAACATTCCACTTTCCAAAAAATAACTAAAGTTACATGTTGCCTCTAAAAGCTACGAACAGCCCTTAACAGATCCGAGAGTCCAAGACTGCCTCCTTTTAAGCCACCGTCTTTCAAAAAAGAGTGGGAGAAGATAAGAAAGCAGGAGAGAAAATAGGTAAGAAAAAAGGAAGGAAGAGTGAGAGGGAAGGAGTGGGAAAGAAGGAAGGAAAGAATAAGTAGAAGAGACAGAAAAGACCATCATTGCAGTAGTCCAAGTACTTGATGCTTCCCAAAACAAGGACAACATACTTTAAAGCAAAATCCAATTCCACTTAGTATAAAAAAGAAGTCATGATACTTTTAAAAAGCAGAGATTAATGGAATGCTAACGATGTAGGTATGACATCAAAATAAATAAAAGCAATTTAGAAAGTAGTGTTCTCAAAGTTCAAAGCAATATCATTACGGCACTATTTAAAGTAAAAATTCTCAGCAACGATTCCATCTTCTGTCATGACAGTTCATTAGAAATGAGAATATATTTTCTTAACAAAAAAGACAAACCTTAACTTAGAGTTTGTTCTCCAATTCTTGAGAGAAGTTATATATTTCTGCATCATAAAAAAGCAATTTGTTGGCTTTCTTCCCAGATCTCAGAAAATCTTTAAATATAAATGAGCATACTATTAAATATGTGTACAATTAAATTATATATGCATAGATATGTGTTAGAAAAATGACACGACTGCTTTCTTGAAAATATTTTAGTTATTAGGATGAATACAGTAAAAATAAATTACACTGGGTATTTATGATTATCATTAATAATTTTAGTATTGTCCTAGCCAGTTTGGCTCAGTGGATAGAGCATTGGCCTGTGGACTCAAGGGTCCCAGGTTCTATTCCCTGTGAGGGCACATGCCTGGGTTGTGGGCTCAATCCCCAGTAGGGTGTGTGCAGAAGGCAGCCAATCAATGATTCTCTCTTATCATTGATGTTTCTATCTCTCCCTCTTCCTTCCTCTCTGATACCAATAAAAATATATTTAATAAAGTAAATTTTAAAAAATTTTCTATATCACTTTTTAAAAATATGAGACTCATGTTTCAGATGCAAATTCTAGATTGTGACCCACCAAATGATACTAAAATAATAACGCAGTTGCTAAAGCAGAAGATAAGCAGAACATCCTCAAAGGGTGCGACTGGTGACAGTAGCTAACAGCTAGTTGTTAAGTTTGCTAATCCCATTTGGAAATCTGTGGGACTTGATGAGCAGATGCATGAAAGATATTAGTGGGAGAGCTGAGATAATGAAAGATAATTAGAAAAGTCAATTTTTAGCAGACTGCATTCTAAGGCAAAAATAAGTTTTAGATGAAGAAGATTTTCTGGCAAGATAACTAAAGTGATTAAGCATTCCTGACACATACTTCTATAAACTTAAAAAACTGAAATAAAAATGGGTAGCTGCCAAAAAAACGAATGTTTTCTCTGTACTTTATAAAACCACACACACACTGGAAAATAATTCTGCTGCGCAAATAATTATCAGCCCATGTTTTCCTTAATGCTTGACTTAGGTTTTTCTGTGGTTTCCAACATAAACAAGTGAACAATTATCTGATACTGTTTTGTTTCATTTTTTCATCCTCCTCCAAAGGTATTTTTTTCCATTGCTTTTTAGACAGAGTGGAAGAGAGAGGGGGAAAGAGGAAGAGAGAGAGAAACATTTATGTAAGAGAGACTCATTGATTGGTGGCCTCCCACACACGATCTGCCCAGGCAAGGGATGGAGCCTGCAACCCTTCAGTGTGCAGGCCAAGGGCTGAGCCATGCCCACCAGGGCTTATCTGATACTCTTGATTCATTATCAGTGTCAGTCAGTTAAGGGAATTAGATAATCTATAT
>PVJC01038529.1:0-16712 GCA_004026665.1 Murina feae | reverse complement strand
CCGGGCTGCTGTGTCCTTCAGCTCCCGAGGATTCTATGATTGTTATATTGTTTCAAATGTTTCAAATCTGTGTTTCGCTAGAGCCAGTTTAAGTGGAGAGGCCGCAGCTTCACTTTCGCTCCTGCCGCAATGGAAACTGCCCTTTACTCAGGTCCGGGAGTGGCGGCCGCCATGTTGGCTGGGCTAATTTGCATACAGCTGCTCTGATTGGCTGGTGGGCGTGGCTTACCCTGTCTCGGAGAAACGGTTAATTTTAATATTTCGCTTTTATTAGTATATATATATATATATAGATAGATAGATAGATAGATAGATAGATATATATAGATATATAGATAGATAGATACTAGAGGCCTGGTGCACAAAATGCGTGCAGGGAGTGTCCCTCAGCCTGATCTGCACCTTCTCCAATCCAGGAGCCCTCAGGGAATGTCCTACTGATGGCTTAGGCCTGCTCCCCATGGTTCTCTGCTGTCTGCGGGGCCCACTTGGGCGCTCCTGGGTCGCAGCTCCCAGGTTGCTGCAGGCAACAGCCAAGCGGGCCCTGCTCTCAGTGGCTGCCCCCCAGGACTGGAGGACTCCAATGGGGCTGAGAGGACTGGGCGCTGCCATCTTATGGCTATTGGCACCGCCATCTTTTGCCGGAATGATGGTTTATTTCTATATTACTCTTTTATTAGATAGGACTAGAGGCCCAGTGCAAAAAATGCATGCATGGGTAGGATCCCTAGTGGCAGCTAGCTGCCGGCGGGGGCCTCCCTTCCCTTGGCTGCCTGCCACTGCCACTGACTGGGGTCTCCCTTTGTATCCACCTTGGCCTGGTGCTGCCTGCTCACCTGCTCCTCTGTCTCGCTCTAGTCTCGCTCTTGTTGGGGCCCATTGGGGCTGGTAGTGCCTCTACTGCTGTTGCTGCCAGTGCCACTTTACCAACACCTGCCATGTTCTGCGCTGCCCCCTGGTGGTCAGCGCACTTCTAACTCCCGGTTGGTTGAACTCCCGCCTGTGGGGATAATTTGCATATTAGCCTTTTATTCTATAAGACATATCTATATCTGTATCTGTATCTATCCCTGTGCTATTCCTTTGTAGTCATACCCTCACCCACTCAACAGCCTTGGAAACCACTGAGCAGTGCTCCATCACTGTGGTTTGTCCTTTTGAAACTCTCATATAAATGTACACAATCTTTTAAGCCTGCTTCTTTTACTCAGCATAATGCCTTTGAGATTCATCCTCGTGTACATCGATAGTTTGTTGTTAACCACCTTTGATTTCTTTGATAACTTTCTAATTAGTTGCTAAATCTGGCCTCCCTTTTTTCGTACTTAATGTGGTTTTTCAATACCCAGAATTTATTCCTGAAAACATATGTGATTCTTTCTCTTTATTAAAATTTAATATTACTTGCTATTCCTTCCCTCTCTTCAAAAGGCAGCAGGCTCTTTAAATCAAGGTTCTTTAAATGTATTTGATTGTGAAGCTCTCACAGTAAAAGCTTTCTGAGAATGAACCCCTAATATAGGTATATTTATTTATTTGCAGCTAACACTGCTGAACTCATATTGTGTATATTACCAAACATACATGAAAATAGAAAATTCAAAAAGATAAAAAATAGATAAAAATACCAATTCTAATGGTTTGCTTTCTATTCTCCAACATATCTGTGCTGCTGCTGTGGGGTAGGTGCCTCAGTTTAGAAACTACCAGCTGCTAGGAAGCTGAGATCGGGCATGATTTCTCACTGCTAGCCCCAACACCAGGAGGCTAGCTGAGAGCCTAGCCCCATTTGGGTTACCTCCTTTGGTTACTATCAGGCATTGAAGTATCAGGGACCAGACACCTTAAGTACTCACTACCGAACATGTCTGCACACATTGTTGTTTTCTCAGTTGACTCCCAAATCCAGCTGCTTTGCCTAGATTCTCAGCATATTCCCCAGTGTGTAATATGACCTATTAGAATGACTTTTCCTTGGTAGAAAATGGACCTGTAGCCAGCTCCAGGAAGCTTGTGAAATAGGTCAGGTTGGCCTGCACTGCCCAGGCTCTCCCTTGTGAGGTAATCAGCCTTGTCCATCCCCTCTAGCTTTCCATAGTTTTCTACTAGCATAGACTAACCGAGATGCTGGTTTAGACTTCCTCAGCAGCAGCAGACCCTTAGACAAGCGTTTGAGAGCAAGAAGTTTATTTGGAAGGTGAAGGCAAACCCAGTAGGGGAGTAGGGAAGTGAGAAAGGAAGGAGAAACAGCCAAGATAACCAAGAAAGTATAAGTCTAGCTTACAGACGTGGAAAGGCAACCACTTTACCCTCTCGAAAGTCTAACTACAGCATTGTAATGAGGACCACAATTCATTCTGATTATGACTTTGCCTCTCCTCTTTCACATCCTTGTTAAGTACTATAAAATAGACATGTCTGCAAGAATACCCTCATCTCTCCCTTACCTCTTCTTCTGGGTAACTCTTAACTCTGGCTGCTCAATCATCAGGTCTTAGCCTGACCACCACTTCTACAAAGCCTTCCCTCAGCCCCCGTTTTGTGATGGGACTCCTTCTCTGTATCTGCCTATCTGTTAGAGATCTTATCATACTGTATTGCTTTCATTTATTCATATAATAAATATGTGCCTGGCACTGTTTTAGGTACCTGGAGCTTATATTGCAATAGGGGAGAGAGATTTTTAAAAATATGTTTTATTGATTTTTAGAGAGAGAGGAAGGGAGAGACAGAAACATTGATCAGGCTCTAGCTGGTTTGGCTCAGTATATAGAGTATTGGCCTGCAGACTGAAGGGTCCCAGGTTCGATTCCAATCAAGGGCACATGCCTGGGTTGCTGGCTCGATCCCCCATAGGGGGATTGCAGGAAGCAGCCGATCAGTGATTCTCTCTCATCACCGATGTTTCTATCTCTGTCTCCCTCTTCCTTCCTCTCTGAAATCAATAAACAACAACAACAACAACAAAAAAAACAACATTAATCACCTACCTCCTACACACCCCCTACTGGGGATCAAGCCCGCATCCTGGGCATGTGCCCTGACCCAGAATTGAACCAGCGACCTCTTGGTACATAGGTTGAAACTCAACTACTAAGCCACACTGGCCAGGTGGGGAGACAGATTTTAATTTCTCATTTACCTATGTGTGTGTCTCACCTAATTCTTTCCATTTTCTTCACCATTTATGTCTGTCCCTCAGCACAGTGCCTGCCACATAGGAGGTGTTCAATAAAAATGTGTTGAATTGAATGAAATGGAACAAGGCATCTTAGTTAAGGGTGACTTGTAGTTCTATGGTCTTTTCTGGGGGAAAATGAGCTCTCATCTTTCCTATTGGCTGTTACCCTATGATGACGTGCCCATTGAGAGATAAATTGACCCATTATTTTTTCTTTTTTCAGACTAAGACAACACATCCATCCTCAGCTGGAGGAAAACCAGATAACATCTGAGTAGAAGCTGGAAACATTATTTTACAAACATATAAGGTGCTGACTGAGGTAGTATAGTGTAATGATTATAACCAGAGTTTGTAGAGTCAAAGTGTCTGGGTTCATATCCCAGCTCTGCTACTTATTTGCTGTTTGACTTTGGGCTACAGTTTCTAATTTGTAAATAGGGATAATAGTAGTATAAGTCTCATACGATGGTGTGTGGATTAGGTAAGGTTAACACATTTAAAATTTGTAAGTGCCTGGAACATAGTAAGTACTCAATAAATGTGATGCAGTCATTGTGATTTGTTCACATACATCAACACTCATTTAATAATTGGAAGCTGGCTGTAGGACTCTGTGGTGCTCAAAGTAGCATTTTAGCATGCTTTGCACAATGGAAAATATGGTTAAATTCTTCATTTGAAGCCAATTTTAAGTTTCAGACAAGTCACATATAGGGCACAGCCAATCCAAGTCATGATCCAGAAGCTGCTCATTAAAATCACTACCTAAGTCACAAGCTCTTATCCCCTTTTTCTTTCTTTCTGAGATTAAACAAATACTTGCATTTGATGCTGAAAATGCCAAGAGGAATGAAATCCCTTCAAGGTTTCACATGTAAAAGGACACATTACAGTGCACTTTGGGAAGTTCTATAATTGGACGCACACATGGCTTTGAGTGCCAGAGACAGAGTGACTAAGTCCCCTTTGGTGACTCAGGAAAGACATCACACAGAGGAGGTGACATTTGAACAACTGTATCTAGACCATAGCCATCATGTAATCACTGGATTGAATAGGCATTTGGCTTGGAAATTCAGCCATATAGTGACATTATCCATTATTTTCTGGGAGCCTGGCTAATTATGCTATCATTTGCAATGTGTACGGCAGTTTCCTCAGGTTCTGGGCTTGGAGTTCCTGCCATAGAAACCTGCATGGTTACATTATCTCATAAGAGGCCCTCTGATAATATTTAATATGCTAATAAGAGTAGAGAAGCCCAGAGCTACCTTTACAGTTATTTTTAAAGTGACTCCATTAGTATAAATATCATGCTAGGTAACTGCTTTACTGGATCTCCTGTGGTACCCAATTGCAGAAAGGAATTGGCTAAAGAGTAACTTGGGTGGGGTTATGAAATAATTATGTCTAGAGTCCTTTAAATCCTAGCTCTCTATGCCTAAGGCCAGTAAGCTAAGGCCATACGCCATGTAACCAACTAGGAAGAGTTTGGGAGGAAATTTTCTGTTAGTGCAGCTGCACTCAGTGTGAGACCCTGGGAACAGGTCACCCCTGATTGCCTCAAAAGACAGCCGAACCTTGGCTGGTGGCATCCAGTACTGACATTCGCACTTCAATTATTCTAGTGTGTCTTTGCTCCCCACCCTTCTCAAACTCAGCAAAATTACAGGTCAACTTTCCTTTTCCTTTCTGCTGATGGGGGGAGGTGAATCTCCCTTTCACAGATGGGTTCTTCAGCAAGTGGCTAATTGAATAGCTGGAGGAATAAAAGTATCATATAAATGAATTTGCAGCACAGCACCCAGCAGCTGCCCCTTTAACCCATGCCTTTTCAAGTCCTAAGGAGGAATCGTTAGTGATTCCACTTCCCTAATTGTACTGAGAGGTTACTGTAATGTTTCCTGGAAATCATTCTTGATTTACCTTAAGAGTCAGCCATTGAATGCTTTTCTGCCCTTTGTGGCCAAAATTCTCTTTTATACTTTGTACTGATGCATATTATTTATGCGGACAGTGGCCTGGCCCTGCCCTTACAGAGCCTGGTCCCCTTGGAAGCAGTCATGTGATCACAGCCCATTACTTGAGCACATCCCTATCTCCTAGCCTGAAACAAGGCAGGGTTGGGGCAGGAAGCTGTGGCTCCTGGCCAGAGCTCAGTCTTTCCCGGATCTGTGGCTCTGGGCTCGGCTTCTAGGCTGAAAGGCAAAGCAGCTGTGGCCTGTTTGGGTTATTTTCTTTGTGTGTGCGGGTGTGTGTTTATTTCTTGATTTATTTAAGCCGGAGCTCATCCTGCAGAGAGCTGCAGAGATGTGATATGTGTGGAGTGTGAGATGTGCGTGTGAATATGTAGGGGGTGTTCCAGAGAGAGCTGACTTCTATCTTTTTTTCTTTCAGACTTCAGTATTCCTCATAGAGAACATTGTTTTGGGGGTGAGGAAAAACTTCTGCATTGGCCAAGCAAAAGAACCAGGTAATATGTTTGTTTGTTCTTAGGTATTTGGGGGAAGCAGACGTCTACGTTATAAGCATATATTATGTAGCAACAAAACAGAGAATGCATACTCCTTGGAGTTTATTTTGTTGCTTTGCAATTTCTCAGATCGGTTTTTCTCAAGGATGCTGATTGCAAATCACTTGCCATCGTCTTAAAAAATGTGCACAGATGACTTTGCAATCTGAAGGGTTGTGGCCTATTTCAAATGAACGTGATATTTGGAGAAACTCTGTGGTCACTTGGGTGAGAGCTAGAAAATGAGAGAAGGGATACTTTAAGAAACTCTTTTAGGCCCTTCACAGGGTGTTCCCTAAACCCCATTGTGCAACTTCGTGTTCAGAATGTTCAGAAATCTTTTTGTAGCTCCATTGGCCTCTTGTTACCACAGAGCACCGCAGGGTTTCCATCTGTGTGTAAGAAAGGGAAACAAAATTGCCTGCAACATGAAGGAATTCTCATTAGTGATTTAGTCCTTACGTAGATTGACCAGGTTGGGTTCTGAAATCAAGGCATAGCAAACCTTTTAGTGGACAGACATTTTTGGTCTTTAAGGTTAAACAGAGTAGGTCTTCAGTTCTGCCACTGATCAGCGTGCCATGGAGTACAATATTTAATTTCTGAGTCTCAGTTTCCTCATCTGAATATGGGAGTGATGATATCGTCTTGAAGATTGCTGTGAAGATTAACTGGATTAATAGGAATACAAAGCATCCACTGTGTTGGATAGATAATGGTTCCTTAATAAGTAGTGGTGATTTTGGCTGCCATTATTATTATTATTATTATTATTATTATTATTATGATTATTTTGGTATAGTGTTCTTTCAGATCTTAGCGTTCTTAGGGGAAAAGAGCCCATATCTTGTGAACCTGCAATTATCCCAGAACCTGTAGATACCCAAGGGATGTAGTCTCCGGAAGGTCCCAGACAATGCACTTGGAAGGAGGAGATTAGAGCAAACACAAGTTTCATTTCAACACTTCTACCACAGGGGTACCCACCATGCATAGCCCCGCCTAACTCATCAGCTAAGAATTGCTCCTTCCTCAGTACAAGTATGAGAGGTATGTTCTTATCCCTCGTTCCTTATGAGAAAACTGAGGTGCAGAGGAATGAATGACTAGCTGAGAAGAATTTAAACTCTGGTTTGTCTGACTTCTAAACCCCAGGCTCCACTGGGCCAGCATTAAGCAGTTAGGAACCATAGATGTTTTTGAGATGGTTTCCCTCAAAAGGGTTCCCTGCTAGGCTGTTTGGGAAACAGTGGGCAGTGTAGCTCTTTCTTAGAAATTGACAATACACATTAATATATTGAAGGCTCTGAGTAGTCCTGTAGTAAAGAAACCTGTGTAAACCTACTTCTCCTGAACTTATTTGATGATGAGATCTTTTTTTGTGGGGGGGGCCTTATTCCTAGAATTATAAACAACATGGAACTACACTTCTACAAACACACTTTGGAAAACCGGGCACCAGGCAAAGTTGCCCTTCATCACAGTCCTTCCTCATATAAAAGCAGATGCCCTCAGATACCTTCTAGTGGCCAGTAACATTTCCACCCTTTTCTTATTCTTTAATCTAATGAGACCCAAGAAGAATCAGCAGTTCAGTCCTACAGATTTCCCCTTATTCATTTAGGACCCCAGATACAAGCAAATGCTACAGTGTTTTACTGGAAAGGTAGTAGTGGAAGGAGCCTCTCTAGCATGGTCTGTCAGGGACTCCTCTACTCTATGCTCTGTAGTTATATTTAGGCCACAGACATCAGGCTGTAGAACCCCTGTTTTTTTAAAAATATATGTTTTTATTGATTTCAGAGAGGGAGAGATAGAAACATCAATGATGAGAGAGAATCATTGATTGGCTACCTCCTGCATGACCCCCACTGGGGATTGAGCCCACAACCCAGGCATATACCCTGACCTGGAATTGAAATGTGACCTCCTGGTTCATAGGTCTATATGCTCAACGACTGAGCCATGCCCACTTGGCTAGAACCCCTTTTTTGATGAAGACCAAATGTCATGCAGCAGAGTGAGCCTGAAGAGGTATCTGGAGGGCACATCTGTGGTGTCCATAGTTGAATGACTGGGTTCAAGATTTGGCTTCCTCAGGGCCAGAGCTAGAATAGGCATTTCTCACAAAAGCTGAGTTTCACTAGGAAAAGCTAAGTTTCTAGCCTGAGAAACCAACCATAGTCACATCTAGAATGCGAGAGGTGGAATCAAGATCAACGTGGCTGAGCCAAGGTGTGAGGGTTCCATAGAGATGTGCTTTGAAATAAAATAATGAACAAGAACAACTTGGGGAGACTGGGCTAGCTTAGAGGGTACTTGATGGCTGAAGTTAGCTTGGTTCCAAGGACCATCTTTTGTTCTTTCTTTGTATCTTCACCTTTGGAAATGAAAAGTGGCCAGGATGAAAAGAAATGAACAACATCAAACCATTAAACCCTCCACTTCTCCCCCTCACCCCTCTTACACACACACACACACACACACACACACACACACACACACAGTGAAAACCTTTTAGCGGAAGCCTTAGAAACTTTTTGTTTTGCACAGTTTAAATGAGTGCTAATGATGAATCATTATTTTATGTTTATGCTTAAAAACCATCCTCTGTATATATGTATATATTGGTAAGGGTGGAGGTACTGGGCAAGTTTCAAGCTGTTTTTTTTTTCATTTCATTTTATTTTTTCCCTTTATTGATTAAGATATTACAAATGTGTCCTTATCCCCCCAATGTCCCCTCATTCCCCCCACTCTTGCCCTCACCTTAACCCCCTTGTTTCAAGCTGTTTTTTGACTGACTATGGCATCCTTGGGTCTTTGTAAATGCTCCTGGCACTCCCCACCTCTTGAGCTGAAGAACCCATTTCAGGCCCCAGGACACTGTTTCTTCAGAGACTATTTAGCACACTAAATGCTTTTCTAATGCTGACAGAGGGTAGGAAATGGAAGGAGCTTACATTTTGCCACATAATGGAAAATCCCCAAATCATTTTTATCAGCTTAGCAGCTAGCCAGAGATGTCCTCAAAGGCACATCTTTAAAAACTTGCTTCCCTCTCTGCCTTTAAGTGGATGATTACAGTCTAAGTTGGGCAGTGTGTGGGAGTAGGAAGTGGCATCTGGCCTTAACCAGTTCTTGTTTTGGTGAGAATTAAAATGAACTCTTTTTCTTTCTTTTTTTTTAATTTGTTGATTTTAGAGAGACTGAAACACTGGACAAGTTTCTGATTCAACAATAAGAAGTGATGTATATTTCAATCTCCATTTACTTTTTTCAGAAAAAGAAAGAAAGCAATATTTAATAATATAAAAATCCTAATAACAAACTATTTTTTCTAATACCAAAGCATTCTAATTTCCATCATGATTTAAAAATTTTGTTTAAAAATGGATGTTTAAAGTACTATCAATTTTCTGGTTTAATAAAAGGTTTATAATCAAATAGCCAGCATCTGTGCACAAAATTATAGACTAATAATTACTTTTGTTACTAATTTTTAAGGGACTTTGGTTTAGAAATACTCATTCATGCATGCATTCAGTATTTATTAATTATTTGCTATGTTAAAGACACTGTGTAGGTGCCAGAGATTCAAGGAGTGTTTAGAAAGTAAGATACTCTAGATGTTTATGGTCCAGCAGAAATATACTTAACTATGATGCTTTTTAGTTCCTAGTGAATCTTTTATATGGACTTTTGTTGTGCATTGAAATAACTGAGAACCAAATGCCTTTGGAGAGATATATTGCTTTATTTATTTCTTTTTCTGGAAAAAGAAAATCGAGACTGAAATATGTCACTTCTTTTTGTTGAATCAGTGTTCGTTGTCTACTCAATGCCCAACTCTTATCTATATACTAGAGGCCTGGTGCACAAAATTTGTGCACGTGGGGGGGGGTGCCTCAGACAAGCCTGCACCCTCTCCAATCCGGGACCCCTTGGGTGATGTCTGACTGCTGGATTAGGCCCGATCTCAGGGATTGGACCTAAACTGGCAGTCAGACATCCCTTTCACAATCCTGGACTGCTGGGTCTTAAATCACTTGCCTGCCTGGTCACCCTTTACTGCCCCTTCTGCCAGCCTGGTCACCCCTAACTATCCCCCACTGGCCTGGTTGTCCCCAACTGCATGCCCTGCTGGCCTAGTCTCCCCTCACTGCCCCCCTGCCAGCCTAATTGCCCCCAACTTCAACCCCACACCAGCTTGGTCACCCCTAACTGCCCCTCTGGCCTGGTCACCCCACTCAGCCTGCTGTTCAGTTATTTGGTTTCCCCTAACTTCCCTCCATACTGGCCTCATTGCCCCATGCAGCCTGCTTATTCAGTCATTTGGTTGTCCCTCACTAGCTGTCCTGCCAGCCTGGTCGCCCCACATAGCTTGCTGTTCAGCCATTTGCTTGTCCCTCACTAACCCCCCTGCTGACCTGGTTGCCCCATGCAGCCTGCTTATTCAGTTGTTTGGTCGTCCCTCACTAACCCCCCTGCCAGCCTGGTCATAGGCAGCCATCTTGTGAGGGTGTGATGGTCAATTGGCATATTACCTCTTTATTATCCTATATAATAAAAGAGGAATATGCTAATTAGCCATTATTCCCTGAGGCATAACAACCATCATGACCAGATAATGGATCAGCAGGAGGGTGGGCCAGTGAAGTACAAGTGGGCTTTGGAGAGCTACAAAAGGGGGCAGGGCAGCAAGCTATGAAAGGGAGAAGGGGGAATGGGAGGAGGGGAGGGGCAGTGAATGGAGTGCTACAGGAGGGTGGCAGCGACCTACTGGCTACAAGCAGGCAGCAGAGAGCTATAGAATGGGGCAGGGAAGCAAGCAAGTGGGAGGCAGAGAGCTACAGTAGAGGGCAGGGCAACAAACTATGAGGTGGGGCAGGGGGAGCTACAGGAGGGCAGCAGCAGGCAGAGAGCTACAGGAGGGTGGGGCAGTGGTAGAGAGCTACAAGAGAGTGGCAGTGACCTACTGGCACATGGATTCATGCACAGGGTTACTAGTAGGATATAAAAGCCTAATATGCTAAGTGTCTTGTTGTTCAGTTGGCCATTCAACCAATCAAAGTGTAATGTAGTAATGATATGCTAAGGCTGCTCAATTACTCGCTATGACATGCACTGACCACCAGGGGGAAGATGCTCTGACTGGTAGGTGAGCTTGCTGCTGGGGTCTGGCTGATCAAGACTGAGTGAGACAGGCTGGACATGCCCTGGAGCTCTCCCATAGTCCCTCCCTGGGTGGCGAGCATCCTGTGTCCCTCCCCGGCCCCAATTGTCACTGGTGGGGTCTCTCAGCCTGGCCTTCACTCTCACAATCCGGGACTCCTCAGGGGATGTCAGAGAGTCAGTTTGAGCCGGATCCCGCAGGCCAGACCGAGGAACCCCCTGGTGCACAAATTCGTGCACCAGGCCTCTAGTGTATTCATAAAAAGGGTAGGGAAAATAGCATGATTATGGAAGTGAAGCCCAAAGAAGAGATGGAGAGCAGAGTTTCTCAAACAGACACAAGGCGTGCCTGCACCAAAGCCCCCTGAAGGGTGTAGGCCACCCAGACTGCTTGAATCCAGTATTGGCAGTAAAGCCTAGGAACCTGAATTTTAAATTTATTTTTATAAAATATATTTTTATTGATTTCAGAGAGGAAGGGAGAGGGCGAGAGAGATAGGAACATCCATAATAAGAGAGAATCATTGATCAGCTGCCTCTGGCACACCCTCCACTGGGGATGAAGTCTGTATCCTGGGCATGTGCCTTGACTGGGAATTGAACCATGACCTCCTGGTTCATAGGTCAGTGCTCAACCACTGAGCCATGCCAGCTGGGCAGGAGTCTGCATTTAAAAAAATTACATATATATATATATTTTAGAGAGGAAGGGAGTGGGAGAGAGATGTAGAAACATCAATGATGAGAGAGAATTATTGATGGGCTGCCTCCTATACTGGGGATCGAGCCTGCAACCTGGGCATGTGCCCTTCACCAGAATCAAACCAGGACCCTTCAGTTCGCAGGCCAACATTCTATCCACTGAGCCAAACCAGCTAGGGCGAGTCTGCATTTTCAATAATCTCCTCTGGTAAGTCTTATGGTACTCATGTTGGAGAGCATTAATATAGGGACTTGGATAAGGTCAGCAGGAGTAGATGAACTATTTCAAAGGCTGATGAAGACCCCAGCAGATGTGTTCTCATAGGCATTGCAGACAACCTTAGAGATATTTTTGAGCATGGAGAGAAGGCAAGCGATGTGTAAATAGTGCCCCAATTTCAAACATGAGAAAAGGGTAGATGCCAGAAACCGCAGCTTTATAAGCCTGATATGACCTTTGGAAAAATCTTGTTCCAAACAGATGAAGTCAAAAAGCATTCAGAGGAAAATGTGATGTTCACTAGGCATCATTGTGAATTCGCTGGAACATTGTCTCTATTAGAGATTGTCAAACTTCGCTGCATATTAGAATCATCTGGGGAGCTTTAAAAAAATCCAGATTCCCAACTCCACCCAAGGGGACCCAGTTTTTTAAGCCTCCAGAGATTCTGATTTAATAAGGTGCTGTCTAATCAATGAGAGTTTTAAAAGCTCCCCAGGTGATAACTAAAATGCAACAAAGTCTGATAACCATTTTGTCTGTATGATAATTATGCAAGTTGCTTAACTTCCTTGTACTCTCTGTCAATTCTAGGTAATTTTAAAAGTCTCTCCCACCTTTACACATCTATGATTTTTTTATTTAAAATCATGCCAAACAGATTTCCTTCCTTCCTCTCTCCCTGACTTCCCATCTTCCCTTTTCCTTCTCTTCCTCCTCTTTTTTTTTTCTTCTGATTTGCGATAGCTTGGAATGTCAAGGTGTCAAAATACATATCTTAATTTCATTAAAATATTTAGCAAAATTTCCAAGGACCACCCTGGCTGTTTTGGCTCAGTGGTTGGAGTGTTGGCCCATGGACTAAAGGGTCCCTTGTTTGATTCCCAGTCAAGGGCACATACCTTGTTTGTAGGTTCCCGGCCCCTGTAGGGGTGCGTGCAGGAAGCAACCAGTTGATATGTCTCTCTGACGTAGATGTTCCCCCACTCCCTCTCCCTCTCCCTCTCCCTCTCCCTCTCCCCCTTGTCTCTCACTTTCCACTCTAAAAAAAAATCAATGAGAAAAATATCCTCTAGTGAGGATTAAAAAAAATTTCCAAGGACCTCTCATAAATACATAAGATGATAGGTATGATGGATGAATGTACCACCTAAGTATACAAATATTCTCAGAGGATGTGATGGATCTGCAGTAATCTTGGAAAATGGTTTGAAGTGGAATGCCACAAGGGTTTTTGTGCTCTTGGAGCTGACCTTGTTACCATTTAAGAAAGATATAGCCCTAGCCGGTTTTGCTCAGTAGTTAAAGTGTCCACCTGCAGACTGAAAGGTCCCGGGTTTGATTCCAGTTAAGGGAATCATATGTTGGTTGCAGGCTCGATCCTCTGGCCCTGGTTGGAGCATGTGCAGGAGGCTACCAATCTATGTGTCTCTCTCACATTGATGTTTCTCTCTCTCTCTGTTTTTCCCCTCCCTTCCATTCTCTCTAAAAAAATCAATGGAAAAAATATCCTTGAGTGAAGATGAACGACAACAACAAAAAATATAAAAGAAATCCGCATTAAATTTGTAAATAACTCCAAATTTAAGAGGGTTAATTGATTCAACACGTAAAAGAATCAGGCCTAGTTATGATTAGAATATCTTTATTAAGGTTATTATATTTAAATAATACTTTTATAATTCAAATATTTTGCTTATTTTTGTTTTCCCTTTTCTTCAGTTGAGCTGAAATTTCAAAAATTTTAGTATATTGCTAATGGAAAAATAAACATGCCTGTAGGGTTCCTAGTCAGTTAGTTGTTCTCTGACTTTGTTCCTATAAGAAATGCAAATATAGGAGATCAGGTTGCTTTGGAGCATCAAAAAATAGAGGAAATGTAGGAGCTAAGAATAATAATAATTTTCCTCCCACCTTCTAGTTTCTTCTACATGGGCTAATAAGCAAATCAACAGAGACAAATCAACAGGAGAAAATTAACTTTTAATACATGCTCACGGGGGATTCACATAAGCATGGAAATTCCAAAGACAGTAAAGTAAAATTGGGTATACTATACAGGTCATTTTTGAACAAAGAAGAAAAGGGGGCCTGAGATTTCAAAGGGAGTAGGCAATTTACAGGTAGTTGAGGAAGAGAGGAGCATACTTTTGCTAGGCACCCCAGAAACAGTGAGACACAGGGTGGTCTAGTAAGTAGGTACCTGCTTGGAGTCCTCCTGTCTAGTACTGAGGTGATTGTGATAAGGTTCTCTTCCTGAAGCAGGTTTTTGTTTTGTTTTGTTGTTTCATTTTCCTGTTTGAATCTCTTAGGCAGGAAAGGGGAAAGGCCAAAGGTTCTTTCTGAGTCTTTTGTTTCTCTTAACATCCCTGCTTAAAGATCAGTATCACCAAAAACAAAACTTTTGGCCCCCTTCAGAAATATCACCCCCAAAAAAGCGATGAGGAAAAGGAATTTTGTCAGAAATTCCCAGGGAGTGATTGTGGAAAATCCCTTTAGCAGTTTCATCTAACTCGTCAGAGGGGCTGGTGAGCTAGATTTGAAAGAGTCTCAAAAACACTGGGTGAGCTTGTTTAAAAAGGGCACTTGGACATATTCAGATGCCTTCATTTGAGGGGGAGGCCTTGAGCCTCCTTTTTATAAACAAGTGCTCTGACTGATTCTGAGAAATATTGTCAAAGAACTCACTTTGATTTAGATTTTGGCATTTAAATATCTTGTTTTTGTCTCATGGTCAGTCCTCCAATTTGTGTTTTTCAAAGCCCAGATAGATTTAATTATTTGAGCTGAAAACTAAAACTGTTAAGTAATGTCAGATCTTTCATATCTTATTTCCTGCATTTCAATTAGAAAATTGCACGCTCTTACATTGCCGTTTTTCTCTTTGTTTTTAATGTTTTATTTTCAGCAGACCTTGATCTGACTGAGACATGAGGAAAATAAAGTTTATGTGTAGCAGAAAATCAACCTATAGCTGCCCCGTTGCTGCTGCTGTGCTGTGGAAAATAAACCAGGATTATATTATGTCTGGTCACTTTCCACATCACGTGATGAACGGCAGTTGAGAAGAAGCATAAAACGAATCCTGCTGAGCAGACAGTCCTTAGATACCTAGTTGTTAACATCCTCCTGCTTCCTTCCCCTCCCTCCTGTGTATTCCCCATCAGGCTCTGTGACTGAAGTGTCAGCTAAGGAGTGGCTTCTCACACCTCTTCACACCACCTGGGAATAAGAAGTTGGAGCTATTTTACACCATCTAGAAGACATGGGCTGTGGTAGTTCATCAATTAGAATCAAGAAATCTGCAAAAAGTGAGTGCTAGGAATGTGCCTATCTTCTTGATGAAAAATGAGCCAATTACCTGTCCTTTCTCATTTACTCCCATAGTTGGTTCTGGAGCTGCCTGCCCTGTGATTTTGCACAAGGCATCATCACTTGAACCAAAGGTTAAATATTGGGATAACATCAGAAACTACTGTTAGGAAAATGTAGCTTTGCATTTCTGATGTACCGTAAAATATTATCTAAGAGGTATTTTATATTTGATTTGATTTCAGTTGGAAATGTGCCAATATAAAATCTCAATTTAAAACTCAGTGGCAGGGAACAAGAAAGTCTCTGTAAACTTGTATCTGTTTATTCAATATGCTTATAAATAGCTATATTCATACTTATATGACATTTGGTAACATCATTGAATCTTTATTAGGTTTTGTAACTCAGTGATCAGATTATTTTTTATAGCTATTCAGCACAGAACTTTATGAGATTTGCCTCATGTTTTTAGAATATTCCAGGTAGAATTTGGCAAATGCTAGATCATCTGCTTCTCCAAAAGGTGTTATTTCTAAATAGTTGACATGCCCCTACTATTCCTATATAATTAGAAACTTAATATTTTCTTTATTTTGTACTGAAGTTCTTTCTCATAGGTACTAGAATCTAGTTGAAACTTGAGTGTTTAAGAAACATAGTCTTTAGAAAGAAATTAAAAAACCTGCAAGCTGGGGCAGTTATGTAAATAATTTGCTTTTAAATTCCATCCCTTTGTTATCTAGGTATAGATAATCTCCCCAATTTCTCTTCCACATCTTGGTTTTGGAAGTTCACTCAGTCTTAGTATGGAGAGTTTAGGATGAGGAGTTTTCCATATGAGTTAGTGTGAGATGTTTTCCTTTTGGTTTCAAATGCTGTGCTCTCTCCTAGTTGATGGATGGCATGTGTAGTTGGCCATCCATATCTGTGGATTTCCTATCCACTGATTTATCCAACCCTGGATCAAAAATATTAGTAAGAAAAATATCCCATAAAGTTCTAAAAAGCAAAACTTGAATTTGCCATGCCCTGAACACTATTCTGAATTTGCATGAATGAAGTGCTGTGTAGGCAGACCCTGCTGTAGCCTATATGCAGATATAGCTTATATGCAAATACTATGCCATTTATATAAGGGACTTGTACAAGTCCATCCACAGATTTTGGTATCTTTGGGGGTCCTGGAACTAATCCCCCACAGATTCCAAGGGACAGTTTTATTGAGATAGTCATGTAGTTTTTGTGTTTTATTCTATGTCTAGAGGCCTGGTGCACAAAATTCGTGCATGGGGTGGCAATACACAAAATTCATGTCCCTTGGCCCAGCCTGCACCCTCTCCAATCTGGTACCCCTTGGGGGATGTCCTAAACCGGCAGTCGGACATCCTTCTCACAATCCAGGTCTGCTGGCTCCCAACTGCTCGCCTGCCTGCCTGCCTGATTGCCCCTAACTGCTTCTGCCTGCCAGCCTGATCACCCCCTAACCACTCCCCTTCCAGCCTGATCGATGCCTAACTGCTCCCCTGCCGGCCCGATCATTCCCTACTGCCCTCCCCTGCCGGCCTGGTTCCCCCCAACTGCCCTCCCCTGCCAGCCTGGTCACC
>PVJC01038528.1:0-16665 GCA_004026665.1 Murina feae | reverse complement strand
GCCTACTGCCCATCTTCCTCCAGCCACCAGAAAGCAGGGAAAACCCTGCCTCGTGGTCAGGCCAGTCTTTTCCTGCTCCCTGATCCCCGGAAGGGACCTGAGAAGCCGCCAAGCAGGCCCCCAGCCCCCAAGAGCTTGCTTTCCCGCTCCCCAGTGCCCCCCAAAGGGCCTGGGGAGCTGCCAAGCAGGCCACTGCCTCTTTCCCACTCACCAGTCCCCTGCTGCCTTCCTTTCCCACTCCCTGGTGCCACCAAGGGATCTGGGGAGCTGCCAAGCAGGACCCCGGTCCCTGCAGCCTTGCTTTCCTGCTCCCCGGTGCCCTGCAAAAGGCCTAGGCAGCCGCCAAGCAGGTCGAGACCCCCCACCACCTCTTTCCCGCTCCCCGGTGCCCTGCTAGGGGCCTGGGAAGCCCACCAAGCAGGCCACTGACCCCCCGCTGCCTCTTTCTCACTCCCCAATGCCCCTCAAAGGGCCTGGGCAGCCGCCAAGCAGGCCAAGACCCCTCACCACCTCTTTCCCACTCCCCGTCCCGCCGCCTTGCTTTCCCACTCCCTGGTACCCTGCAAGGGGCCTGGGAAGCCCACCAAGCAGGCCACTGACCTTCTGCCACCTCTTACCCACTCCCTGGTGCCCCTCAAAGGGCCTGAGGAGCTGCCAAGCAGGTTGCCAACCCTGCTGCCTCTTTCCCACTCACTGGTCCTGGGTCCTGCACTGTTCCGCCCTGCAGCTGCTCTGTGCACTCAGGAGGTCCCTCAGCCCGGCCTTTGCCCTCTTGCAGTCTGGGACCCCTCTGGGGATGTCCACCTGCTGGCATGCCTGACCAGCCTGGGTGAGGGGCTTTAAGGCTGCCCACAGCTCCCATTGACCCAATGTCCCAGCAAGGCTGGCTGAACGCAGGTTTCTGGGGTTTGTTTATCTTCTATAATTGATGCTGTTCCTTTAAGGCGAGGCCTAATAAGAAGCCTCCTCTCTGCTTCACCTCGTGGCTTCTATAATGAAATAATGTTACTTAGTGCTCAGGCCTGGCCTGATGTTTCCTTCATCTCCCGAGGATTCTATGATTTATACCTTGTTGCAAACATTTGCAAACATGCTTTGCTTTCAGGCAAGGATAAGTGAGCCGGTGCGCAGACAGTTTTACTTTCACTCCTGCTGCAATGGAAGCTGCTGTTTACTCCGTGAGTGGCGGTCGCCATGTTGGCTGGATTAATTTGCATACAGTCACTCTGATTGGCTGTTGGGCATCCCAAAGAAAAGGTCAATATCAATATTACGCTTTTATTAGTTAAGATTAGGGGCCCAGTACATGAATTTATGCACCTTGAAAGGAACTGTGGGCTGTGAGGCAGCGGTGGGCACAGAGGTGCGTCTCAGCCCATCCTCCATGCCCCCACCCAGCCCCTCCCACTGAATTCCCTAGTCCCTGTCTGCTGGAAGCCCTGCTCCTGCCATAGCCACTCTCACATGCTGACCACGCAGAGCAATTGGGGCCAGTGCCAGCAGTGGGTGCAAGTGGAGTGCCACTGTCAGCAGGTATGAGCAGCAGCTGCTGCCCCAATCACCTATCATGAGCAGGAGGAAGTAGAGAAGCCATCAGGGGAGATCTGGGCAGGCAGCTGCCACTCGCACATGCTGATGGTGCTGAGTGATTGGGACCAGCACGGGCACCAGCAGTGGGTGTGAGTGGGGCCAGTGCCTGCAGCAGGTGCAAGTGCTAGGCGGGATGCAGCACATGGGAGCAAAGAATTTTCAGTAACCACTAGAGGCTCACCAGGATGACAACAACCAGCTTCTCATCTTGGTCTGGCGCCCCTGCTCACTTGCTCCACCATCTCACCATGGCTGACACCCTCTATGTTTTGCATACGCCCCTGGTGGTCAGTGCACATCATAGTGACCTGTTGTTTGGTTGTTCAGTTATTCCGCCATTCAGTCTATTTGCATATTAGCCTTTTATTATATAGGATACAGAGTGTCGATTAAAGAAACATACATATGTTGCATTTATTGCAGAATATAACTCAGAATAGAGAAATAATACCTGGGGCAGGGGATGGGGTGGGCTATAAGGGGTCAATGGGAGGAATACAGGGACATATGTGTTACTTTCAACAATAAAGATTTTTGAAGAAAAAGAAAAAAAAGAGAAGTAGTTCAGCACACACTGTCTCCAAACTCTCCTTATTCCACAGCTTAGGCAGGGTGGAGATGGTCTGAATGCACCCTGGTCACTGGTCCTCCAAAGGGGGCATGCCAGAACTAGAACAATAGGGGAGTGACTGAGGGTACTACAGACATTGAACAAACCCAAGCCCATGCTGCATTACAGATTTTTTATTTTGCCTGTGAAGGGATAGGAAGCACCTACTTTCAGTAAAAATTTGGACATATATCAAGATATCTCTGGGCCCAGGTACCGTTAAAAAAGGTGCATAAAAACATCACCCAGGTCTGCATACTGAATGTCCTTTAGAAGTCTTTATGCTGGGAATGAAGATGCCAGTTAAAGGCTTTCTTATCTCTCTGTAGGACTTCAGTACCACTGAGTCATCTCTCTGCTAAGACACCAAAAGGAGAAAGAAAAAATGAGCCTCCAGGGCCATCTAGACATGCCATTATTAGCTTTGCAGATATAGTATTAAGGTGGGTCACTCCCACTTCCCTGACTGTTCCCAGACCTGTGCATTCTCACTATGGACAAGCACACCACACATTTGTCATTGTTTCAAAGCAAGTTGAACAAAGTTTGTATGAGTACAAAACTAATTTTGTAGGATATTTTCTCTCCAATGACCTCAAAACTGAATTTTCACCCATTTTACTACTCTACCACATCAGCTTGTGCATGAGTTAACTAAATCCGATGGGTGTGGATTCATCACTCTCTCCTCTGGTTGTGAACTGTGGTGTGGAATACCGAGAGGATGAGTCCAGCACTCTGTAATTCCATGGGTGGTGGAAGCAAGGTGAACAGGTAAGGCAAATTCATTTCTTAAATATGTGTCTATTTCTGTAAAGATAAATTTTGCTCCCCAAGAGTTATTTTTCCTTCTGAGAGGCAAGTTGCAGCAACCTAGCCTTCATATTAGAGAGAATATTCCAACATACCCCTAGAAACCTCACTGACATGAAAGAAGCTAGGATTACTATTTGTTTTATCTCCTACTCCCTACACACAAATGGCTTCCTAAGCATTTAGGATATTCATGCTACTTCCTCCTCATCAGTTGAATCAGCATCAATGTCATGGACCAGGGAATGTTTATAGGAATATCCTGATCAAGGTCCTATAGACTCGATTATGACAAAAAACAGGAAATCTGAAATAGCCCTAAGATATGGCAGAGTCCATAACTTAAACAACATACATAAAATATACCAATGTCCCTAAGAAGTGAAAATGAGCTGTTTCTTTTCATTCTTTCAAATTTTTATGGAGAAAAATGAAGAAAGAAAGAAAGAAAGAAAGAAAGAAAGAAAGAAAGAAAGAAAGAAAGAAAGAAAGAAAGAAAGAAAGAAAGAAGGAAGGAAGGAAGGAAGGAAGGAAGGAAGGAAGGAAGGAAGGAAGGAAGAAAGAAAGAAAGAAAGAAAGAAAGAAAGAAAGAAAGAAAGAAAGAAAGAAAGAAAGAAAGAAAGAGAGAAAGTGCTTTGACAGCCAAATCATTAGCCAAGTGGTAAACTCTAAATGTTGCCTTGATTTCTTGTATTCAGGCTACATATGGAACATTGGTTACACTGGAGTCACTGCCTGATTAAATTTAGGATGGCCTACAGTCATTCTCCAACATCTCTCTTGCTTTTTGCAGGTGAGTTAAATGTGAAGGACCTAGAAAGTACAATTCCTTCATCTTTAAACCTCTGCATAAAAAGCTGATATAGAGCACTCAGAAAAATGGCAGCGGAGTGAATGGAAGCTCGAAGACGTGCTCTCGGGACAAAACTGGAATGAATTAAAACTAAAATACAGAAGAACCACCCTAAAACATCAACTGTGGACTAGCTGGAAGGAACCCTGATAACCAAGGACAGAAAGTGGAGACTACATAGATACTTTTTAGGAAGTGTGAAGGTATGAAAGGGCTGGCATGGCTCCCATAGCAGCTGAAGTTCCAGTGAGGTATCTCAGCTGTGGGGGTTCCCACTGAGAACTCTGAGGTCTAATCTCCAAGTTGGGGTCCCGAGCAGAGAGCACAGAACTGAAAAAGATGCCCACATATATCTGGCTGTGAAAAACAACAAGGTTTCTGTCAGCCACTGAGAGACAGCTGGAAATGCAGGCACCCTCTTAAAGTAAGGTGACCAGATTTTAACATTGGTAAAGCAGGACACCATTGACTGCTTGGCCGCTGAAAACCATATATTCCCTTCCCATTCTCCTGACATTCCCTAGCTTGTCGTGCATTCTTTCCAAAAATCGGGACTTTTTTAAAAAGCCGTGGGATGCAGGACAAATTGTTAAAAATTGGGACTGTCCCGCCAAAAGTGGGACGTCTGGTCACCTTATCTTAAAGGGCCCTAACACAAAATTTCATGTATAGCCACTCACTTGGTGCTCCAGCGGGTGGAGGAAATAGTGGACTGGAACTGTGTGAGCTGATGCCAGGGTTGGAGGATCTGGGGTTAGAGCTCAGAAGGCAGACACCTCAGGTGTCCTGTGCTGAGTCATTCCCTCATGCTCTGGAGGTCATATTAAGCAAACTTTTGCTATCCTGCTATTTTGCATGGGGGAAGACAGTTGAACCACACATGTTGGAAATTCCTTTGCCTCACCTTTTGGTGTTTCTGGGGCCCATTAAGAGACTGAGAATAACAAACTCCAGGTAAAGCAATTGTCCCACCCTCACCTCACCTATGGATGATTGCTTATAGCTACTCCAGACGTAATCCAATCAGTCTGCAGGCAGAGGCAATTCTTTGGAGGCTTTGAGTTTTTAACTTATCTAATTAGTCAGAATTAGTAGTTTGGGCCCCACCATGGATATCATCCCAAACTGCTCAGTGAGGCAAAAGCCAGCAAGATCCCAAGCACCTGCAACTGACACTTGTGGGACCAGCTCCATGGGGGAAGAAAATATAGCTCAGAACAAGATCAACCAAGGTGTGAGACTCAAGGAAGACCCATAGTCTGGGCTAAGGAGTCCCCAACTGGACAGCTGGCATGACAACCACATTGGGGTTGAACCTCACTGGGAGCAAGTTGGAGGGGAGATCCTTCCCACGAATCAGACATCAATAATCAGTCCCAATTATAATAGGAGAACCAAAACAATGCACACAAGAGGCATTCCTACTGCATCCAGCTCAAGTAAACAAAGAGAGTACACCACTGGACCCCTCAAGACATTTTCTACATAATGCCATTCCACAAAGACTGGGAGGCATAGCAGTTCTATCTAATACATAAAAATAAGTATGAAGAAACTGCTAAAATGTGAGGACACAGAAACAACCATCAAATGAGAGAAAATAAGGAGTATCCAGAAAAAGAGCTAACTGAGATGGAGGCAAGCAACCTATCAGAAACAGAGTTCAAAGCAATGGTTATAAAGATGCTTAAAGAACTTAGTGCAAATTATAACAGAATAAAAAGGGAAATAGAGGCCATTAACAAGACCAGACAGAAATGAAGACTGATCTATCTAACATGAAGAACATGGCAAGTATTAAAAGTGCATTGGATGAAGCAGAGGACCAAATCATCAATTTGGAAGACAAGGTAGAAATAAATACTCAATTAGAGCAGCAAATAGAAAAAAGAATTAAAAGGCAGAAAGATAGCTTAAGGAAGCTCCAGGGCAACATAAAACATGACAACATCCACATACAGGAATACCAGAAGGGATAGAAGATGAGCAAGGAACAGAGAAACTAAAGAAATAATGACAGAAAACTTCTCCAACCTGGTGAAGGAAAATATCGCACAAGTTCAGGAGGCACAGAGAGTCCCAATCAAGATGAACCTAAAGAGACCAATATCTGGACACATCATAATTAAAATGGCAAATGTCAAAGACAAAGAAAGAATCTTAAAGGCAGCAAGAGAGAGAGAGAAAATTACATACAAAGGAGTTCCCATTAGAATGTCAACTGACTTCTCAAGAGAAACACTTCATCCCTAGCTGGTTTGGCTCCATGGATAAAGTACGGTCCTGCAGACTGAAGAGTCCCAGGTTTGATTCCTGTCAAGGGCACATTTCCAGGTTGCAGGCTTGATCCCCAGTGGAGGGCATGCAGGAGGCAGAAGATAGGTGATTCTCTCTTATTATTGATGTTTTTTATCTCTCTCTCCCTCTCCCTTCCTCTCTGAAATCAATTAAAAAAATTTTTTTTAAAGAGAGAGGAACACTTCAGGCCAGAAGTGTGGCATGAAGTACTCAAAGAAATTAAAAGCAATGGTCTAAATCCAAAACTACTGTATCTAAAGAGGCTATAATTTAAAGCTATACTTAAATTAAAAAGCTTTTTAGACAAAAAGAGGTTAAAGGAGTACATTACCACCAAACTAATAATGCAAGAAATGTTAAAGGGTCTTCTTTAAGAAGAAGAAAAGGAGAGAGATAGTATCATAGCCACGAAAAAATAAAAAAGGTAATAAATAAATATCTACCAATATCATTAAATATAAATGGACTAAATGCTCTGGTCAAAAGACACAGGGTGACTGAATGGAGAATAAAACATGACTCATATATATGCTGTCTACAAGAGATCTACCTCACAACAAAAGATATACACACATTAAGAGTGAAGGGATAGAAAAATGTATTTCATGTAAATGGAAAGGAAAAGAAAGCTGGAGTAGCAATACTCATATCAGACAAAATAGACTTCAAAACTAAGGCCATAATAAGAGACAAAGAAGGCCACTTCACAATACTAAAGGGAACAATTCATTAAGAAAATATAACCCTTGTAAACATATATGTACCCAATATAGGAGCACCCAAGAATATTAAGAAACTCTTGATAGACTTTAAGGGAGAGATTGACAGCAATACACTTATAGTAGGGACTTTAACTAACACTCCACTAACATCATGGGGTAGATCTTCCAGACAAAAGTTAACAAGGAAATAGTGGCCTTAAATGAAACACTACATCAGATGGATCTAACTGATATTTACAGAACATTTCACCCCAAAGCAACAGAATACACATTCTTCTCAAGTGCACATGGAACATTCTCAAAGAGACTGCATGTTAAGGCAAAAAACAAGTCTATACAAATTCAAGACGATTGTTATAATACCAAGCATCTTCTCAGATCACAGTGGCATGAAGTTAGAAACCAACTACAATAAAAAAACTCAAAAACACTGAAATACATGGAAGCTAAACAGTAGGTTATTAAACAATGATTGGGTTACTAGTGAGATCAAGCAAGAAATTAAAAACTTCCAGGAAACAAATGAAAATTAACACACAACAACCCAAAACCTATGAGACACAGTGAAAGCAATTCTGAGAGGGAAGTTCATAGCACTAAAGGCCTATCTCAAGAAACAAGAAAGACTAATTATCTAATCCTAAAACTAAATGAACCCTGACCAGTTTGGCTCACTGGATAGAGCATTGGCCTGGGGACTGAAGGGTCCTAGGTTCAATTCCGATCAAGGGCATGTACTTTGGTTGCGGGCACGTCCCCAGTAGGGAGTGTGCAGGAAGCAGCTGAATCGATGTTTCTAACTCTCTATCCCTCTTCTTTTCCCTTCCTCTCTGTAAAAAAAAAATCAATAAAATATATTTTTAAAAAATAAATAAAACTAAATGAATAGAGAGAGAACAGCAAGAAAATCCCAGAGGAAGTAGAAGGAAGGAAATAATAAAGATCAGAGTGGAAATAAATGACATAAAAACTAAAAAATACAGTACAAAAGATCAATAAATCCAAGAGCTGGTTCTTTGAAAAGATAAACAAGATTTGTGAACCCCTAGCCTGACTCATCAATAAATGAAGAGAGAGGACCCAAATAAATAAAATCAGAAATGAAAGAGGTGGCATAACAACAGACACCACAGAAATACAAAGAATTATAAGCAAATATTATGAATAACTATATGCCAACAAACTGGACAACCTGAGTGAAATGCCCAAATTCTTAGAAACATACAATCTGCTAATGTTCAATCAGGAAAAACCACAAAACCTGAGTAGGCTAATCACCTATGAAATTGAAGCAGTCATTAGAAAACTTTCAGCAAACAAAAATTCTGGACAGGATGGATTTATAGGTGAATTTTACCAAACATTCAAAGAAGAATTAACACCTATCCTTCTCAAACTATTTCAAAAAATTCAAGAGAAAGGAACACTTCCAAGCTCTTTTTATAATCCTAATTCCAAAGCCAGCATAATCCTAATTCCAAAACCATATAAAAACACTACAAAGAAAGAAAATTATAGGCCGATATTCCTGATGAACACAGATGTTAAAATTGGATCCAGCAATATATTAAAAAGATCATCCACCACAATGAGATGAGATTTATTCTAGGGATGCAAGGCAGTTACAATATTCACAAATCAGTAAATGTGATACATCACATAAACAATTGAAAAATAGAAACCACATGATTATATCAATAGATGCAGAAAAAGCATTCAATAAAATCCAGCACCCTTTTTTTAAAATAAAGACACTCAAGTGGAAATAGAGAGATCATACCTCAGCATAATAAAGGCATATACTGCAAACCTATAGTCACCATAACACTCAATGGGCAAAAACTAAAAGCACTTTATTTAAGAACAGGAACAAGACAAGGACATCTGATTTCACCACTCTTATTCAGCATAGTACTGGAAGTCCTAGCCATAGCAATCAGACAAGAAGAGATAAAAGGCATCCAAATTGTAAAGGAGGAAGTAAAACTGTCATTATTTGCAGATGACATGATATTGTACATAACAGACTCTAAAGACTCCACCATAAAACTATTAGACTTAATAAATGAATTTGGCAAGGTAGCAGAATATAAAATCAACATCCACAATTCAGTGGTATTTTTATACACCAATAATGAACTTTCAGAAAGAGAAACTGAAAAACAATCCCATTTACCTTTAAAAAAAGAAAAGTACCTAGGAATAAACGTAACCAAGGAGGTAAAAGACCTGTACTTGGAAAACTATAGGACATTGAAAAAAAGAAATAGAGGAAGATATAAACAACTGGAAGTGTATACCATGTTCAGGGATTAGAAGAATTAACATTATTAAAATGCCTATACTACCCAAAGCAATCTACAGATTCAACACAATCCCTGTTAAAATACCTATGGAATACTTCACAGAGCTAGAAAAAATACTCTAAAAATTTATATGGAACCATAAAATACCCCAAATAGCTGCAGCAATCTAGAAAAAAAAGAATAAACTTAGAGGGATCACAATACCAGATATCAAGCTATACTACAAAGCCATCATAATCAAAACAGCCTGACACTGGCACAAGAATAAGCATATAGACCAATGGATCAGAACAGAGTCCACAAAAATGGACCCAAACCGTTATGCTCACTTAATATTTGACACAGGAGGTAAGAGCATACAATGGAGTAAAGACAGTCTCTTCAACAAATGGTGCTGGAAAAACTGGACAGACTAGGCACAAAGATGAAACTAGAACACCAATTTACACCATACATACTAATAAACTCAGGGTGAATGAAAGACTTAAATGTAAGGCATGAAACCATAAAAATGTTAGAAGAGAACATAGTCAGAAAAATCTCAGACATCTCAGGTGGCAGTATATTTACGATACAACTCCTAAGGCAAATGAAACTAAGAAGAAAATAAACAAATGGGACTATATCAAAATAAAGCTTCTTTGCAGCAAAACAAAACAAAACAAACAAAAATGCACCATCAAATTGAAAAGGGAATCCACTGTATGAAAGAACATATTTGCCAATGATACACGTGATAAGAGGTTAATATCCAAAATATATAAAGTACCCATACAACCCAACGAAAAGAAGACCAAACAATACAACTAAAATGGGCAAAAGACCTGAATAGACATTTCTCCAAAGAGGACATACAAATGGCTAAGAGACACATGAAAAAAATGCTTAAAGTTATTAATCATCAGATAATTGCAAATTAAAACCACAATGAGATATTACTTCACACTTGTCCAAATGGCTGTCATCAAAAAATGTTTCTATCATCCTTAAACAAGTGCTGGTGGAGAAAAGGGAACACTAGTTCACTGTTGGTGGCAATGCAGATTGGTCCAGCCACTATTGAAAATGGTATGGAGTTTCCTCAAAAAATTAAAAATGAAACTTCCAATTGGTACAGCAATCCCACTTCTGGGATTATATCCTAAAAACCCCAGAATGCCAATCAGAAAGAATATATACTCTCTTATGTTCACAGTAGCATTATTTGCAATAACTAAGACTTGGAAACAATCTAGGTGCCCATCAGTAGATGAATGGATAAAAAAGCTGTGAGACACTTACACTATGGCATACAGACTGCGAGAGGGCATAGGCCAGGCTGAGGGATGCACCCCCCGCCCTGCCCCGCCACCGAGTGCACAAATTTTTGTGCACCGGGTCTCTAGCCAACAATAAAATATATTTGAAAAAAAACACTGAAATAATACATATTTATTTCTTCCAGAGTTGAAGTTTGCTTTTGGTTTACTATTTAGTTAAACCAAGAGCTAACATAGAGCCTTTCTTTTCATAGTGGTCAATGCAGGCATCTGTCATTTTCTTAACCCAACTATGTAATCAGGAACTGGGAAAAATATCAAAGCATAGATCCTTTGATCCAATAGCTCCACTGTGAGATAGACTTGAGCCCAAACTCCATTCACAAGTGAACTTCCATAATCTGTAATGAACCATAATGACATTTCAGATCTACAGGGATCAGTGTCAACTAAGTGTCTGGGATGTTCTCTTTCTCTAGTGCGGAGTCATGGGCAAAATGGCCACATGCTCCTTCAGAGGATGGTTGGAGGAAGATTTACAGTCTGTATACACAATAGTTTTATAGGATCTTCCTCAAGGGGACCATGTGTCCCCTTCATTTAAGGGGTTCAGGTTTGTGGACTAGTTTGGGGGAAGGTACTGGGTGAGAGGCGATGACCTTCTTATATATGGCAATGACTCAAATATAATTTCTGCTCCCCAGACTAAGTTCATTTCCTATAATATAGATCATGTAATATTGTATGACTAGAAGCCCAGTGCACAAAAATTTGTGCACTCAGGGGAGTCCCTCAGCCTGGCCTGTGCCCTCTCGCAGTCTGGGAACCCTCGGGGGATGTCCACCTGCTGGCTTAGGCCAGCTCCCCAGGGGATCGGGCCTAAGCTGGCAGTCAGAAATCCCTCTGGCAGCCCGGGAGCCCTTGGGAGATGTCCACTTGCCAGCAGGGAGCAAGCCTAAGCTGCAGTCGGACATCCTTAGCGTTGCTGAGGAGGCAGGAGTGGCTCCCACCACCACCACTGTACTGGCAGCCATAAGCCTGGCTTGTGGCTGAGCAGAGCTCCCCCTGTGGGAGCACACTGACCACCAGGGGCAGCTCCTGAATTGAGCGTCTTCCCCCTGGTGGTCAGTGTGTGTCATAGTGACCAGTCATCCCTAGTCGTTCTGCTGTTAGGGTCAATTTCCATATTACCCTTTTATTATATATGATAGTTTACTTGGTTTATAGGACCCTGTAACCAATTTGCCATGCCCCAGATCCACAGGAGCTAAAATACTCTGAATGGCAGTTCATCCTTAGTCAGTTATGGTAATTGAGCCTTCTTATCGCTGATGTTTAAGTGCTGACATTTGGCCTCTGTCTTTCTGGAACCCCACAATTCATGTATACTCTTTCAAGGGTGGTGAGTCCCACCATCATCCCCATTCTATAATCACAGCCAAACCAAGTTTTCAAGGATTTTGCTGTTTCCCTCATAATGCATTTCTCAATGCCCCGGGAATGGGAGTGTTTTCTGTAACTTTCAGGAAACATTGTCCTAGGAAGAGAAAGCAAGTTGCACAAGGTAATTTTAGTCTAACATTACCAAATTTGTAAGTCTGTTGATTACTTCCTCTAAACAATTACAAGAAAGTTCTGGCATCTTGACCTTATTAATCATGGCCCTTTTTTAGAATCCACACTTTAGTCAGTCAAGCAAGTACCCTGTTAGAGCCATTTCTAGCTGTTCAACTTAATATATTAAACCCTGTATCCAACATACAGACAAACTAACTTTCTATCCCATCCCCTTAGTCTAACATGTACATGCTCTCAAGTTCCAAATGATAAACATGAGCAAGTTCTTGTAGTCCCTGTGATGTGTAAGCTATCTTTGCCCAAAATAACTAGTGATTCTCCCCTGGGTCTTAGTGGAATTTGACACTAGTTTTGTGTCAAAGGCAATGAGGTGTGAAGTGGGTAAATGATGAAAAAAAAAAAAAAGGCTAGTTTTCTCAGAAAGAGGAAGGGAGTTGTTTCAACTGGCAAATAAATTTTGGGATTCAATTAGGAGATTTGTTTAATTATGGGGATCCAGGGTTTCCAGCTTATCTAAAAACATTCTTGTTTCTGTCCATGTCTAAGGGAATCATTCCTTCTTCACTAAGAAACTTGGCAAAGCTGTCTGACCAATCTGCTTCACTATTCTCCTAACTGTACCATAGATTTTAGCCCTGATCTTCAGCCATGTCTACCCTGTCTCTGTAATGAATTAATTTTTTTCACTTAAAGGTTTCATGAAGTTCTTTGTTTTCCTATTTATATCTTAAGCTAATAATTCAAAATCTTGAGTTGGCCTTGATCGGTTTGGCTCAATGGCTAGAGCATTGGCCTGCGGACTGAAGGGTCCTGGGTTTGATTCGAGTCAAGGGCATGTACCCTGTTTGTGGGCACTTCCCCTGTAGGGGGTTTGCAGGAGGCAGCTGATGGATTTTTCTCTCTAATCGATGTTTCTAACTCTCTATCCCTTTCCTTTCCTCTCTGTAATATATATATATATATATATATAAAATCAAAATCTTGAGTTGATTCTCTCTCTCTTTCTCTCTCTCTTTAGAAACTATTCAGTGCTGTCTCAAATACTTTCTAGCCTCGGCAATACTTGTAACTATTGCTACTGCCACAGTGGCCAAATTCAGCAGATTACTTGGTGTCTTAGAGTCCTGACACTTCAGGTGGTTGTGATGTCGTTGCATACCATGGATTACTAAAATTCTCCTTTCTGCCTTCAAGAGGGTCATTCCTCTACTCAGGCTTTCACCTGTGAGTAACTATGCCACAATCCATTCTTGAGGGTTTGTTTCCTCAGACAGTTCCTTATAGGCAAACGATTATATGCCACATTCCAACCAGGTGAACGGAAACCTCTCTGAGTAACTATAATTGCAAGTTCAGTGCAGGAAATTGGTGACACAGTGATGATAAAGCTAAGGAGATGGTAAAGTAAATCAGATTATCAACATCAGGGAGCCACTCCCAAATAAAAATGAAGAGCTATATTGTGGGAGACAGAGGTCAAGAGTACGTGAAGGATCTGGGAGTATGGCAGGAGCTGAGACCACAGAGAAACCTAGTCATTGCTGAAGACATAGCAGCTTCCAGAAATGTCCAAAGTCAAGTGAGAGTAAGGGAAATATTTTGGTTTCTCCCTACCTCCTGGCTTCACACGCCAGTCTCCTGCCAGTACTGAGTATAGCACTGGAAGGTACAGGAAGAGATCTGATAACAAACAGTGCCCAGAGTTGCAAAGAAACAAATGTGATTACCCTTCCCAGAAAAGATAGGTTTACTCAGGATGAGAAATAATTCCTCCCTCCACGTTGGGGTAGACTACTCTGGCACCTACCAGTGCCCAGTGGAGAGGGCACCAGGTCCATATGCCAACTGACCTATAATAAAACTATTAGAAAAGTGAGAACTGACCAATAATTCATTAGGACATTTGCCAAGAAGAAAAAATTGAGGAAAAACAGACATTTATGAGACATGAAGAAAATCAAATTAATTTGGCAAAACTATTAACAAAGACAAAATGATAGAAATTCTAACACCTGTCACACCCAGACCAAAGAGGTTGAGGATGCTTATAGAGCTCAGAGATTGTATGCCTTTAACTTATTTATTCAACATGTGAGATGGTATCACAAGGAGGCGGCAAGTGATAAACTGTTCTTGCTGATGGAAGTGCGAATGATTAGATATTTACATGAAATTTAGACACCCAGAAATTAAGTACCAACAAATGTTCACTGATATTGAAATGTACTCAATTATTGATTTCCCAGTAGAAGTCATAGAAGCCACATGGATTGTTAAAATTTAGGACAAATCATGAGAATTTTGTTTTTAAAACCATGTACAGTGAGTAGAAGCAAGATTGTTGTCTTTAACGGTACATGTCTGTTACTTTGTCTCCAGGGTTGAACATAATTAGTAATAGGAATGTTCTGTGTGTTTTTTTAATTCTACATTTCTATTTCCCACCACTGAGTAATTCAAACCAGCATGTGGAGCACATGGGATGAGCAAAAGAAGTCTAAATTATACACAGGTTTGAATATTGGCTCCTTGAGGAATAAACTGCGTTAAAAATACAAATTCTAGGTTTCAAATTCCTTAGGGAATCATGTGTCTTCCCACCCGCCTCCCTTCAGATTACATACATGGCATGGCATTTGCTGCAAAGAGATTCATTGGAATTTTTCTTTGTTCCACTCTGTACAACATTGTCATTATTGAATTTTTATAGCTCAGACTTCCATAGACATCCGAAGTTGTCAAATAATCTTTTCAATTATATTACTTTCAAAGGTGTTGTAACTCCAGGAAAATAGTGATTCTAATGTCTAAATTCGTTACAGTATTGTTACATTTAAAGAAAATACATGTAGAAGCACAAAATATTTAGAACTAGAAGTCTTAGATATTATCTACTTTCATTGTCTCAAGTTTATACATGAGGAAACGCACCGAGGAAATTTAATAATTATTTTTTTCCAGAAGCACAGAGGTTGTTAATGACAGTACTAGGTCAGGAATCCTTTTTTTTTTCTTTTTTTCCCTCTCAGATAATCTAAGAAAGCATTCTTTCAGAAATGCCTTAGTTATATAGTAAGACTTCATTCATGTGATACAGTTCTGGTTTGTGGTCATAAATAGTTGTAAACATCATTTCTCCTTTTTTATTCTTAAAAGGAATAAGACTGCTTTGTTTCTTAGCTTTGTAACTCATTCCTCACTGTTCCCAGCTTCAGGTTATTAGCACATAAATTCTTCAGTTCAGAGTCATCTTGCAAATTGTTTTTTCCTTGTTTGTCCCTATTGAATTCCTTCCAAATTTTTTCAGCTTTCCCTTCTGCCTCCTTCTCTCAACCTGAAATCTTTTTAAATCTTGGCTATTCAGTATGGAACTCTCTTATTATCTTCGGATATATAGTTTAATTAACATTGTTTGCGGGAAACGAGTAAACTCGTCATATCGCTTTTTATACCAAAGCGTGGGAGACGAGTTTTTTCCAAAAACAGTGAGTAGAGACAGATTCCGTCAAATATGGAGGGCCTGGCATTTCAACAACAAAAACGTGCAAGACAACTCAAATAGACTTTGCAAAGTCAAACCATTATTGGATTTCTTTCTTCCCATTACGATGTGATTTGGCGGGAAAATGCCCGCTTACATTGTTAATGTACTGCAACAGATAGAACCAGAAAATAAAAAATGCAAGGCCACACACCAATGCCCTTGTAGGTAGGCCTTTCTTTCTTACTGCAGACTCGTGTTTGAGTGGCATATGCATAGGTAGATCTACACTGAGCTAATAAGACTAAAGCTTCAGGGTTCCTTAATTGCACAGACCCCTCCCACAGACTTGGAATGAATCCTAATATTTATATGTTTCAACAATTTTAAAATATAACCTATTTGAACTATAATCATGTAAGAACATTCTTTCACTCAGATGTTCCCTCCATCACACCTTCCCTTGTGCAGTGGTGAGGCTCCAGCTAAGGAAAAACTGAGTTGGTAGATGCATCTGGCTAGATTTATAACATTCTCAAACATGTCCAGGTATAATTAAATAATCACGTCCTAGTATATGACTAGCAGCTGGTAATGTTTCGACCCCTCACTGAACTGATTTATATTAATCTCTGAACAGGTCCTATGAGTGTTCTACCAGCAAATGTAAGAGGATAGTGAAAAAGTAACATATTGAACTGTTAAGATAGAAGCAAGCTGTTGGAAGAGTAGTATGTTACATTGTACATGTGTTTTAAGCAGATAGTCAGTACAAATTCACATGGCTTTTGTATTTACAATATCCATCAGCTTTTCCAAATTGTTAGTTCTGATTTCTCATTCTTTTTAGAATTCTTTTAATATATATTTTATTGATTTCAGAGAGGAAGAGAGAGGGAGGCAGACAGAAACATCAGTGATGAGAATCATTGATCGGCTGTCTCCTGCATGCACCCTATTGGAGATCAAGCCTGCAACCAGGGCATGTGCCCTTGACCAGAATCGAACCTGGAACCCTTCAGTCTCCAGGCTACACTCTATCTACAGAGCCAAACTGGCTAGGGCTGATCTCTCATCCTATCTAATTAAAAGAGTAATATGCAAATTAGGCGTCACTCTGTCACAAAGATGGACACCCCCATAGCCACAAGATGG
>PVJC01038527.1:0-16726 GCA_004026665.1 Murina feae | reverse complement strand
GGCCATCTTTGTCACAGAGTGATGCCAAATTTACATATTACTCTTTTATTAGATAGGATAATATACAAGAAGATATGTTCTCTCTCATTTTACGTGTATGCTTTAAATTTTTATAAGAAATATGTAATGTAAAGACAGAAGTAAATTAAGGTAGGAAACAGTTAACATACCTAAAGCCATCAAACTGCTTTTGTTCACATTATTATATCCTTGAAAACCTATCAATTTAGTCCCTATTACTTCAAACTATATGAGTATTTGTGCAAGAGCTAGCCTGCAGGTTTTTACTTTAGAACTATCTGTGAAAAAGATAACAGTAATAATAGATTGTAGTCAGTAAATTTATCCAGGGTTATTAGAGAATAAGTGTCACATAGATATATTTAAGAGCCTAAATTTTTACTGAATATCATTTCATATTTTCATGATGGCTGTTAGCACTGTAAAAATAATTAACTATTGCACTATGCTTTAATACAGTAGTAACCTCATGGATATCAGATGTTTGCCCCTACACTAAATGGCCCCAGGCTGCTTTATAATGGGGGATTCTACAGCCTCAGACTTCTCTACCTTTCACTGTGAGCTGTCATTTTAGTATTTGGATTCTCTCACTCTACCTCAAAACCACCTTTGTTTCTAAGGCGGAGATGGGGAAATAACCAAACTTCTTATAAATCTGGGCTTTCCACTGGCTTTAATTTCATTGGAAGAAGACTCACTAGACAGGATGATGAATTGTGAAATTATTGAACAACAGAACAGGAAATAATTAGACAAGTGCACAAATTATGTTTTCTGCTGGTAATGTATACCAGCTGTTATTGCCGATCTGATCTTTGTACAGCGTATTTTCTCCACATGCTATCATCTTGTCTTTACCAGATCTCTTCTGCTTTATTCTACTTCTACACTTTACCAATGAGACTTCACATCCTAATCCTATACCCTCAGAGTGCTGCCCCCTTTCCTACGGACATCTGCTAGCCCTGTGGGGTAGAGTTTCTATTCCAGCCATACATACAGGTCTTGGATGAAACTGTAACCGTTTCCCTGGGTTCAAGCCCAGCTCATTTGGAACACTAGTTATAACTAGTAGCTGTAGCTCCTAATTGTTCTCATCTTCTAATGTTAAAACTGAGCCTTTGCAAACCTCATTAGAGAAAATTTCATGACTTATCTATAAGATCCTACCATGGCAGAGAGCTCAATTATTAGCCTCTCACATAGTCCAATGAGTCAAGGCAGGCTCTCCCTGAGGAAGCTGCCACCACCTCAGCACACAGAATAACACAGCCAAGGAAATTTCAAACTGCTATTCATCACCCGTGTAAGAAAAATACTTCATGACCTTCAAAGTGGGCTTTTGTCCATTAATACAGCTCTCTGACAATGCTCAACACATTCACTCATGGTGGATTTGACTCTTGGCTCAATGAAATCTAAAGGAAGTTAACTAGGAACGCATAAGGGCAGTTTTTATTGCTTATTTCTGTGGGAGCCTAGAGAATTTGCTTAGGAATCTAAGTCCTTTGGCCTGAAGTACTCAACCTGTCACTAACACACACAGCAAGTTCATAGACTGGCAAAGACTGCACAGATTACTCTCCCAGGGGGAGTCGTGTCTGTTTGTCCTACTGTGCAGAGACACATTTTAATAGCAGCCCTGTTCTTTACAATTAGTGTCTGTTTCATGACTAATTTCACAGGATTATGTGTGACCATTAAACCAATATACCCCTTTGCAGAGGGCAGTACTCACTTCACTTTCAAAAGTTAAAGTTCTTTAAAACCATATTATTTTCCTCCTTCAGAACACCAAGTCAGTTAGAACTGTTAGAATCACCCTCAAACCATTATATTTTATGTGTTTTCCCGATGGGCAGAGGCAGGAGTGGGGAAATGAGCCAAAAGCTCTCCATCCATATGAAACCGTAAGAAGCATAACTGAAGAGGTCATCTATCCAAAAGCTAAGGCTGCTTCAGAGGGCTCAGCTCAGAGTCCATCAGAGGGGCTCTGCCTTCACCTGGGGTCAGTGTGTGCCGGGGTCAAACCCGACATTGAAAGTAGAGTAATTACCCATTCAATAGCTGACTCCACGTCGTGAAACGTCCCTCTAAATTATGCTGGGTGATCAGAAACCATATCCATGTGCCCCTGGTGCTCCTCCTGCTAAACACCTCTTCCCTGTCTGCCTGCCTTTTCTGAAGCCCTGGGCAGACTAGCAATGGACTAGCTCAGCTCCATCTCCCCACTGTCTCTAAAGAATGGAAAATCTTCCTTTCAACTCTAACACCCACCCCCGCTTCCCTGCCCTTTTTCTCCCAAGCAATGTAATTCAAGCTGAAATACAGAGCTGCTCACTTTTTTTTCCCCTTTTCTTTTTTTGTTCCTGTTGCATAAAAACTGAAAGGGGGAAACAAAGGCTCACGTGAACTCTAGAGATTAATACCCCTTCTGGTCCCAGCTGTCAGATTTATTTCTTCTTTGTAGCTAAATCAGGTCATTACGCTCCAAATCTTTATTCCAGATGAAAGATTTAAATCTCCACAGAACTTGGGGAGTTTGGGGGGAGGGAGGGAGGGTATATTAAGCTGTACATAGTAATTTGCTGTAGTTTTATCTGGATGTTTGTATGAAGGCTGCTATCAAATTCCGATAAACTTTTATTGACCCCTTTCACTTTTCGGAGTCCCTGGGAATCCCAGCAATCAACTGCGTTGTCCCAGCACTCAGACTTTTGTGCTCAATTATAAACTTTCTCCACATCAAAGATGTCATGTTTCTACAGCGCTACTTTAAACAATCAAAGAAATTAAAAGATCCTTTGGGTTGCTTTGTAATAATAATCGTAATTTTAAAAGTTACTATAATGCAAGCATTTGTCCTTGACGTGTTCTGAATAATTTCTTAAGAATTAAAAAAAAAATAAGGCAGACATAATGGAAGGCTTAGAGATCCCATTTAGCTGCTTAAAATCAAAACCAAAGAACAGCAGTGGGAGCAGAAGTCTGAAAAGGCATTAAGTCATCAAAATCGCCACTCAGTGAAACAGCTTTGGAACAGATGTCTCTCCCATCATCTTTATCCGAAGGACCCAGGAGGGAACATTAAATATATTAATAAAGATAATAAAGCAAATAGCCTTAGGTCAGTACTGCTTTCCCATATAGGTATTCCTCAGGCAGACTTGTTAAATGGTCCCGAAGCACCCTTCCTTGTTTTTGCTTCATGTAGCAAACTTATTTTCTCAGTATTTCAGGGATAAAATGATGATGCTGAGCACTGAGCCCTAAATCAGGATACCTTTGTTGTACCCGTAGAAAACAGGGGTGTAAAAACTCATATAGGTCTAGTTAGGTTAAAGGGAGCCCACTTTTGTTCAGGGGCCCCCACACACACAAATCCAGATTTCTGCAGCCTTTTTGAGTTCCAGGAGGCAGCAATCATTGTGATTCTGTGGATGGCACCCCAGAGCTATGCAATGCAGAGGCCCTGGATTTAAGGCCCTTTGGAAATGTCCACTTGCCATATTGTGAATCACGTTTCCTTTCCAACCTCAAGACAGGTTCTACATTCAATTGTTTCAAGAACAGAATACTCCTCTGAAGGAGGAAAGGGGGAGCCTTCAAGGAGCTGGAAGAAAAGTTCTTGGGTCAAAGTACATATGTCAACAGTCCTGTGAAAGCTGCGGAGAACCTGCCAGAAATGTTTGAAATCCTGACTGAGAGAAAGGCTAGAAACTAGGGCTGCCCCTGGTCATAACCTCAAGGCCCCATCTGACAAAATTATCTTTGACCTGCTCCTGTCATAATGTCTGAGATTGCTCCCTCTGAAGACCTCCTCCTTGTTAAGTGCATCTCCTCCAAAAGGTCCCTATTTAGATGCTAATGTTTTGCTCACCCAATATCAGTCATTAGTTTATCACATTAGCCTCAGTCACCCAGGGAAAATGGAACTTGGTCGGGTAAGTGCTAATGAAAGACAAGGTGAAAGGGATGTTCCAGAACATGTGTAGGTTCCAGAGATGTGAGAGGTGGTGGTGAAACAGAGTTTACCAGGTTTGGCAGCTAGAGTGACAGGCAATACACCAATGCTCCCCCTCTCAGAACTGAGATACACACACAACATGCTTCCTGGAAGAGGGTGCTTTAAAAGGAAGATTAGGGGGCACTTTAAATAAGCCTTGTTAAATCCATTATAGTTTTAGCTACAGCTGGTCCTAGTTGGGTCTAAGTAAATCCAATAAACAAGACAGAAAATACTAATCCTAACAAAAAAATAGATGGTCCAAAAGTCCATATGCCTGCAGAAGGAACTTGAAGCACGCATTTGGCCCTTGCCATTTAAGATGATCCACTGCAAACTAGGCCAACTCTGTTTGACAGAATGACAGCTATTCCCACAGTGGCTTTGGGATGTTATTTGAAAATCAGTTTATTTATTTTTTAAAGGCAACATCCATTGTTAGGCTTGTTTTTCTTTTCAGTTAATCTAAATGGGACCATCCTTATCTGCAAGGACACATACCTTTTTGTGGAGCTTTCTGCAATGTACAAATGTGTGATGTGGTGATGATCTTTGTGGTTAAATTGAGGTGTTCTATACTACAAAAGCCTATGTGCACAAAAAGCCTGGGTTAGATGCAGGAAAGAACTATTCACTGGATGCCTAAAAGCACAGAATGAATAGCACACGATGGCATATTGTTTTTGCAACCTATTTTTCAAACATATTTAAATCATCTTGTTTTATTAATTTTTTTAAGTGATACTTATTCTCAACATGCTCAAATGTCTCCCAGAGGGGAAAGTGGTCTACAAGAAAGCTTTTGATCTTCATTCACTTTCAAGCATCTGCAAATTATAAGACCTGTTGGGGAGGTAGTTGGCTCATTTGTTGGCTGAGGGGCACTTTTGTTTTCAACAGGAAGAAAAATGTCTGCTTAAATTTGGAGGAATCTCCTAAATTTAGGAAATAGTAATGTCTCTGTATAAATTAAAATGTGTGACTTTAGGTATTTTCCATTGGTTGTTCACTGGGGAAATTTTTTCAGAATACTCAATTAATAAGGCAGTAACACAGTATCCTTCAGAGTGCACCTGTGTTCAAGAAAGCATCTTTGCACTTACGGCATGACCTGCTGGAGCTGAGAAAATTTGTTCCTGGGCAGGAGGAAGATGATCTGCTGAGATAGAATTGTGTAGTGTTGGTGAAGACAAAGCTTTCTGGTCACTGACTTAGACATGATTTCTAGTTCTAAAAGTTTCTACATTGAAACTGGAGAATTCCCTTAATTCATCTGAGCCTCAGTTACACTATCTGCAAAATCTTATCTAATAAAAGTGTAATATTGAAATTGACCGTTTCTTCGGGATGCCTAAGCCACGCCCACCAGCCAATCAGAGCGGCTGTATGCAAATTAACCCAGCCAAGCACATGGAGGCCGGCACTCACAGAGCTGAGTAAACAGGCAGCTTCCATTGCAGCAGGAATAAAACTGTTTGCCGGCTGCTGGGTTTCTCCCAGCTCCAGGCAACAACATATTTGCAACATTGTCTCAATTATAGAAGCCTCAAGCTGAAGCAGACAGGAGGCTTCCTTACCTGCCTAGGCTCAGCTTAAAGGAACTTTGTATCAATTATAGAAGATAAACAAACCCCGGAAACCTGCTTCCAGCCAGCCTTGCTGGGACATTGGGTCAATGGGAGTTGTGGGCAACCTGAAAGCCTGAAAATGCCCCTCAGCCCGTCACCCAGGCTGGCCACACCCCAATGGGGTGAGGGATCCCACTGGGGGGCTTGGCCAGCCTGCAGACAGCCATCAGCCCCTCACTCTGGCTGGCCAGGTACCCCAGTAGGGACCCAAAACCTGAAGAGACTGTGGGCAGCCGGAAAGTCTGAAAATGGCCCTCAGGCATGCACCCAGGCTGGCCACACCCCAATGGGGTGGGGCACCCCACTGGGGGGATTGGCCAGCCTGCAAACAGCCATCAGCCCCTTACCCTGGCTGGCCAGGTACCCCAGTAGGGACCCAAAACCTGAAGGGACTGTGGGCAGCCTGAAAGTCTGAAAATGGCCCTCAGGCCTGCACCCAGGCTGGCCACACCCCAATAGGGTGGGGGACCCCACTGGGGGGATTGGCCAGCCTGCAAACAGCCATCAGCCCCTCACCCAGGCTGGCCAGGCATGCCAGCAGGTGGACATCCCCAGAGGGGTCCCAGACTGCAAGAGGGCTCAGGCCGTGCTGAGGGACCTCCCGAATGCACCGGGCCTCTACTTAGTATAATAATGGTCTCTTCTTTATCAGATTGTTGTTAAACATTAAATGAGGTAATGCCTATAAATGGCAATGCACATACAATGCATAATTCCTGTCACGCAATAAGTATCCAATAAATGACAATAACCTGTCACATCATTATTCATCTGGAAATTTTAACCTTAGGCTACATCTCTATCAAGCCCTTGATATGGACATTTTTGGTCAAAACATTTTTGTGCAGTGAGGTAATCTAAGACAGAGAATTATTTACAATTAGAAACAATACAAGCATTCTCAGGTGGTAATATAACTTTCATAAGTGAGTTCTTGTAGGTGCACATCAAATATTTGAATCCGTTATTTCTCCAAGCTCTGGGAAAGAGCTAGGGATATGCACCCTTAAGCACAGCATCTAGACAGGAGTCATCAAGTCTCTTTACTAATGGCTGCGTCAGAGGTGTCCGAGATATCTGTGAACTACCTGTGAACTGAAATCAGTTTGTCACCAAGAGAGACAGAGATAACTTGAAAAGGTTACTGTCATGTGTGGCTAAACTCCTGATTTCCAGCTAGTGTGCTGTGAACATCTTAACAAACAAGAAAATCACTGATTCAGTCATTCCTCTTCTCACCAAGACCATTTTCCATCTGTCAAAGAGACATAATCTCAACAGGGTTTGTTGAGCATGGACAAAGACGAATAATCTTTGGTGTCCCTGTTATTCACTCGCTAAGTAAGTCAAAGAACAATGCCAAACAAACAGCCCTCAGCTGGTGTTTCTTGTTCAGATCTTAAAGATTTTGGGGAATGTCTGAATCATTAAGAAAAAATCATAAAGTCCATTCCCTATAATTGTATATATAAAGAGGCCCCAAAGAAGTTAAGGAATTCACCTGAAGTCAGAAGGCTCGTTATGGGCGAAACTATTTAGAAGGCAAGGTCCCTGATAGTCTAACCAGGCTTCTTTCCACTCTCCACATATACAGCTTAAAAAAGAAGAGAAGTTGGCATATTTTTTTTTTAATGTCTGACCTTATTTATTTGTTATTCTTAGAAAATCTCTTTCTTTCTTTTTTTGACTGAACTCAAAGGTTAGAAGGTCTCAGAGAGGACAGCCTACGTCTCCTGGCAATCTGTTCCTGGCATTTATCTTTGGCCTTCTTCATTCTCTTGGCCAAAAGTTTAGCATATCCTGTGGCACCTTCCTTATTTTTTTTAGCATGCTGTTTCTTCAGAGCAACATGCCGATGTTTGTGTTGTAGGACGCCTGGAGTAGTAAGATGCTGAATCTTGGGTGCTCCGGTCCTAGGTTTCTTACCTTCTTTATTTGGGGGCTTTCTCACACCATTTTGGAGGGCATCATCTTAGAGAGATTGAAGTTGTGGACTCTGCTAGCTCTTTTGGGACCTTGGCAACAGGCACAGAAGTATCAGTGAGACCAGGAATATCTTTCTCCCCTTTTTTCACAATGACCAAGTTAAAAACACTCCAATTGGCATTCACAATGCAACCCCAAACAGATTTGCAATTTCTTTCTCCAGCTCTTCTTGGTCTATAACAGAAATGTCCTTATTCAGTAGCAGGCAGTCACAACCATGGGTCAAGGCATCTTGCTTCATGGGGAAACCTAGTTTCAAGTCACATGACCCTTCCATTCTTCACCCAGAGCTTAGGCAGCAAGTTCTGTGGCCATAAACTTCTTATAAAAGGTACAGAGTTTGTATTCATCATCCACTTCAATCAGCTTCTGGAAGCCAGTGTCTGGGAAAGAGATGTTTAACTACATCCTGAAGCAGCTGACAGCCTTGGAGGCGCCATGAAAAAGAGCTGCTTCTCTTCTGATCCCAACATGCATGAGTCAAAAGGCGGATTTTCACGGAGAGTTGCAAATCAGACCACTCTATTGAAACCAGTAATTTTATCCAATGTTTATTAAAACAAATCAAGCCATGCACCCTGTTAACTTTGCTTAGTATCCTCGGTATACTATGGCCTAATAATAACATAAGAGTTTAGAAATCTATTTAAGCAACTAGACAAGCCAGACTATGCAGAAATGCACAACTTGAATCTGATTTTTAATTATAAAATTCTGATGATAAATTTTTTTGTAAAAAAAAAAAGACTTTTCAGGTTTTCTCCAGTTAGCCCGGTTCCTTCCTCAATCACTTTTGTGAGATCTATACACACACATACACACACACTTCCCCATCCCTCCCTTGTTTCTGCCAGGGATTTCTCACTGCACTAATTTCAATAACACTTCTGCAACAAGGACAGTTTGCTTATTTGTTTGTTTGTTTTACTTCTGATATGTAGTAAAGAAGGAAGAAGTCAGAGCCTTTCTCAGTATAGTGAAAAGCTACTCAGTTACTTCTCAGAGCTGGGGAGGTGTGTGTGTAGGGAGGCTGAAGAGAATTAAAACATCAAACAAGAATTTGGCTGTTCTCTATCAGTGTGAAAACTAATATAGAACTGAAAGCCTTGCTTCACACTTCTTTACCCCAGTGCCTGCAAAGCTCACATAGTACCCTATAACTCAAACAGAGAATGAGATGGCCTAAGGGCATTCTGCCAAGGAGTCAGGAGCAAGGCAAGACTGAATTCAAGCTTCCCTGATACTGAAGACGACCATTAGCTTCCACTATTTCTGACTTTTCCACGCTTGCTATCTAATTATGTCATATCTTGAAAATGCAGCGAGAGAAAATTCCATTTCAGCTCTAATAATAGAAATGGGTAATATTTACCACTTCAACGGACTGGGCTGTGTTGTGAATGAAGGCTGCCTCTTCAGCTACATCATAGAACTGAAGCTGCTTTGTCAATAGTAGAGCATGTGGGAATTAGAAGTAGACTATGGGAGTGATATGATTTTAAGAAAGTAATTTAACACAAATAGTGATGTTAAATGGCAATCTCACCCATAAAAAAATTGCATGTTGGAAAGGCAACTAAATGTCTATGTAGGGGGAGGGGTAAGGGCAATTTTAAAATGTTATTTTGAAGTATATTAGTGGCACCAAATCCTACTCTATTGAAAGATCAGATCATTTTTCCCAAACAAAAGTATAGTCTATAAATAGTAATAGCAATACGATGTATTTGTCAAAAATAGGAGGAAATGGAAAGATGTCCTTGAGCCGCAAATGTAAACAAAATCACCAAATTCTGTATGAAGCACAACCAGTGTGGGAGAGCAGGAAGGAACAGCCTGAAAGAAAGTTTTAATAAAGGGGTCTGAGGAGAAACACTGCATCTTCTCTGCTTGGCTTTTCTCCCTGCTTAAGTCCACTATTCGCTGCAAATTTCAGATTTCCACATGGTCATTAATGTATTTCCCCACCAGGTTTCCACTAGGAAGTTGCATATGGACACTCACCTTGAGGAAGTTAGAGATGCTTTGAGCACATTAGAAACAGTCCACTTTTTTTTTCTGGGTCACAGTTAAGGACAGACAATATCATCTAGTGAAAAGTGCAACAGTCTGCCTGGGGGTGGGGTACAGAGAAATGATCCTAAATTTAAAAGGGGCAGCAAATTTGCAGCAAACAAACTTCTTGAGATACCAGTGAAGTTCAGGAATTGAAAAAAGATATGATCTAAGAGGAAGAGCAATTGATTAAGTTCTAAACTAATTAACACTTAAACCTTTATTGTGCCACAATGTGTCCTAGTTGAGTTGGGGCTAGCTAGGAAGCAATTGCCAGGGCCCCAAAGTCAATTAAATTAAGACTTAAGTCCCCTCAATGTCACTGTCTTCCGTGAGTCTCCTTTGAGATGTGGGGTAAGTGGGATAACAGACTTCCACTAAAAGGTGTCCCCCAACTTATCTTAGATCTTGACCCACTGAAGCCTGCTATCTGGATCCTCCCTCAGTTGGTGAAGCCCCCCTAGGTCTCTAGTACAATATAGTGAGCAAAGAAAGTGTGCCTCATTACAGAACCTTAGGAAAAAGTGTCACCACCACGATACCCAGAGGCCTTAGGGGAGAAAATTTGTAGATGTCTATATCAAAATTTGTGAATATATACATCATGTTCTTATCATTATGTTACCTTGCATATTTTAAATGCACCATAGTTTAAATAAGTGCCAAATTGTCTAGCTATTACATACTGCCAAATATGCCTTAAGTAGAAAAGGACTGTGCAACTTATAATCTAGAGAAACCATGAAAAACTTCATTTTTCTAAGTATAAAGTGTGGAAGCTAGGATTAAAGAGAGCATTTCACTTGATTATAAGCTTGAAAATATTTTTAAAAAATAAGACACTCTAAACCAAGAGTTTGTGAGTGTATACATCATTTTAAGGAATAATCCAAAAGCAAAATATTTGAAGAACATGGAATTCCACCGTAGTGTGACTGCCAGATCTTTCCTGGGAGCAAACCATTTTCTAGGAGTGGAAGGTATTCAAAGGCTCTGACTGAATGTCTAAGAGGGGTAGAGAAGCAGCAGCACTCTTTAAAGAAAGGAGTTGTGGTGGAGAGAAAAGGTGAAAGAGATGTATGTGGTGGAGACAATGCAGAAGAAACTGCCTATTTCATAGTTTTGCCCATGGTCTCATGTAGCAGCCATAAGAACCCACACGGCAGTCATCCTATCACAGGGAGTGAAACTGACCCAGGGCTCCAGCTGCTGTTCTATGAAATCCTCCTGAGCCTTTGCCTCAAGGCTGTACCTCCCACAGGTAGCTGCCTGTCAGAGACCTTGTGCAGCAGGGGGCTACTCAGAGGGATGGGTTCCTGGTTCCTGGGAGACAAGAGACTCCTTAATTGCCCTAACGAGTTTGGCTCTGTGGATAAAGTGTCGGCCTGTGGACTGCAAGGTCCCAGGTTCGATTCTGGTCAAAGGCATGTACCTTGGTTGTGGGCACATCCCCAGTAGGGAGGAGTTCAGGAGGCAGCTGATCGATGTTTCTAACTCTCTATCCCTCTTCCATCCTCTCTGTAAAAAATCAATAAAATATTTTTTTTTTTTTTTAAAGAGACTCCTTTATTTTCCAACTTGGACTCTAGGCCTTAGGGAACCTTCCATACACCACAGGGCATTCTAGAATGCTTCCACCCAACCTTTTCTCCCTCCTTCACTCACAGTTAGGCTTGCCTCGGGGTCTGACAATTCTCCCAGCCTTTCTGAATCCCTCTCTATTTCCTTTCATAGGCATCTCCCCTAATAAAACCCTAGCACATTCAATTGTCTTGCTTTCTGCCAGAAAGTGACCTAGACATTGGAAATATTTGTTTCATACAATCCTCACCTTACTGTACATATGCAAGTTTTCTCTCCATTTTTTTTCTCCAGAAAAAACTGCATGGACTCTTAAAAATTCTCCTTGGTGAATTTACCTACTTGTGAACTACTCACACTACTTGGAAGACAATTTTTGAGAACACTTTGAAAAAGCACTCTAACCACAATGAGGCAGTTTATGCAGAGACAGTTCTTGCAGTCAAATAAATTCTCATCAAATGTTGGAAGTTGGGTCTTGGTTTGGGTGCCTTATTTTTAATATTTTAAAGCTTATAAATCAAGTGAAACATTCTCTTTCATCCTAGCTTCCATACTTTACACTTAGGAAAACGAGAATTTTCGTGGTGTTCTGTGGGTTATAAATAGCATAGCCTTTGTCTATTTCCTGTGTATTTGGCAGTATGTGATACCTATTTGGCATTTGAATTTCAACTATGGTGCATTTATAATATGCAAGATGACATAAGCCATAAGCTGGGCTTCTAAACTGTGGCTTTTTTATGAATGATATTTAAAATAATGAATCAGGAGATTAATACCCTACCTGAAATTGTCTCTATGTCTCTTTCTACGCACAATTGTTTTGATTGTTAGGACTGTCAAGATAAATCAGTAAAGAATTTTGCCAATTGTGCCTTTAGACACAGTTTTAAATAACCCTACAATAGATGAAAAATGAAAAGGTCAAACTATAAAACTTCTAAGGTTTCTTCCAGCTTTAATAACAGGATTTTCTGTTTCTATTGTGTAATCTGGTCAGATATGTTTAGAGTTCTCCCTCAGAAACTATGAGTTCCCTTTCATGAAATATGAGTACAATGGAATTTCCTTCTCTAAATACATTCAGCAACCATGATTCCAGTTTTAATATATAGGGGATGCTGGGTGCCTGCTTTAATTAGACTCGTCAGATGATCAAGAACCACAGCATTGCCTCTGAGAAGAGAGATCCCTCTTGCCTCCCTCCTTCTTTCTGTTGCTGCTCTTGGGGAATAAGGATGGGGAAATCAGAAGGGCTGGCATACTCTAAAAACAACCCAACATAATCTTCCCTGAAGATCATACTTTCGGCAACCAATGCAGACAGTGGCATTTAACTATGCTTAATCATCAAAGTCTCCCAAAGCCACAAATGCACAACTAAACTCAAACTTTAACTTAAATAAGAGTATGAAGAACATTAGATTTGAGTATGAGTCAGAAATGTCTGCCACTCCTTCCTAGCCTCCTCCAATATCTCAAAGATTCCAAGTCTTACAGATGTTACATTTCTAAGACCCAACATCACTTTTTCATATCCATAGCTTAATTCAAACAATTCTCCCCTTTCCTCCAAACTGGTCTCCTCCTAAAATATCTGAATTCTTTACAAAGATCTTCAGTGTCCTATGTGATCTTGTTCCTGCCAGTGTCTCATTCTCTACCTCTGCCACTCACCTACTATGCTCATAGTCTCTGGCCTTTTTATTCTTCGAACCCAATATGTTTATTTACTCCATAATCTAAACTAATAAAAGCGGAATAGTAAAATTAACCGTTTCTCCGGGACGCCCACAGCCAATCAGAATGGCTGTATGCAAATTAGCCCAGCCAACATGGCGGCCGCCACTCACGGACCTGAGTAAACGTTTAGGCAGAGTCCGTTGCAGCAGGAGCGAGAGCAAAACTACCTGCTCGCTGGCTCCTTAGCCTTTGGCCTGAAGCAAAAATGCACATTTGCAACAATTAAGTGTAACAATTGTTTCATTATAGAAGCCACGAGGTGATGCAGAGGCTTCCTTAGTAAAAGGCCTTGCCTTAAAGAAACAGCATCAATTATAGGAGATAAATCACAGAAACCTGCGTCCAGCCAGCCTTGCTGGGATGTTGGGCAATGGGAGCTGTGGGCAGCCTTAAAGCCCCTCACCCAGGCTGGTCAGGCTCGCCAGCAGGTGGACATCCCCGAGGGGTCCCAGACTGTGAGAGGGCACAGGCCGGGCTGAGGGACCTCCCGAGTGCACAGAGCGGCTGCAGGGCGGGACAGCGCAGGACCCAGGACCCGTGATGGGAAAGAGGCGGCAGGGTTGGAGGGCACCGGGAAGCGGGTAGGTGGTGGCAGGGGGTCAGTGGCCTGCTTGGTGGGCTTCCCAGGCCCCTTGCAGGGCACCAGGAAGTGGGAAAGCAAGGTGGCGGGCCGGGGAGTGGGAAAGAGGCAGCGGGGCGGTCTCAGCCTGCTTGGCAGCTGCCCAGGCCCTTTGCGGGGCACCAGGGAGCAGGAAAGCAAGGCTGCAGGGGCCAGGGTCCTGCTTGGCAGCTCCCCAGACCCCTTGGCGGCACCGGGAAGTGGGAAAGGAAGGCAGCACGGGACGGGTGAGTGGGAAAGAGTTGGCGGCCTGCTTGGCAGCTTCCCAGGTCCCTTCCGGGGATCAGGGAGCAGGGAAAGGCTGGCCTGACCACGAGGCGGGGTTTTTCCTGCTTTATGGTGGCTGGAGGAAGATGGGCAGTAGGCAAGCTTGGGAGGCAGGCAGCACCCAGCCCAGGTCACAGCTCAAAAAAAGAGAACATGCAGGGGAGGGCAAGAGTCTAAGAGATCAACCTAGAGGGGGTGCCGGCTCCAAGCCTCCACGGTGTGCCTGAGGCAGGCCCCCAGCAGGTAGACACACACAGGAGGACTGCTCCGAGCCTCAGATGCAGCTGGGGGCAGGTCCCCAGTGGCAACACACACACACACACACACACACACACAAAAGGTGCCTGGCAGACTGGGGCCATCATAGGACATCCACTGAGGGGTCCCAGACTGTGAGAGGGCACAGGCCGGGCTGAGGGACTCCCTCCACCCCAAGTGCACAAATTTTTGTGCACCGGGCCCCTAGTTTAATATAAACCTCATGACAGCTCTCTGAGTTCTGTGTGTTATCCCCATTCTCCTGGGAAGAAAATGTAGGTTTACAGAGGTGAGATAACGTGTCTACAACCATTCATCTAGTAGAGTCAACATGAAACCAGACTCTAATAATTTGATTCCAGAACTCTCTCTCTCTTAACCACTGCACTCTTTGCCTCCAGACTCACCTGAGTGAGACCAATTAGGAAACTGTGATGCTAGTCCTGGTCTGAGCTGAAAAGGTGGCCCTGAAAAGGTTAGTAAGAATAGCTAGGAAGCACGTTTTCAGAATAACATGCGGCAGTTCTTGAGCCAACTAAATATAATAGTTACCCCAGGATAACCTCAACTTCAAATGTTCTTTCTGATGACCTATTTGGGCACTTGCATTTTATAGACTGTGAGTTCTGAAAATATGGTCCTTGTAAAATTAAAGTATACATAAAAGTCAAAAATAAACCCTAAGTGTAGCATACAAGAAACTCCAGTATTCATTTTATATGATTTCATATCAGATTTAAAACCAATAAAAAGGTTTATATGGAATAATTACACAAACACACATACACACTCACATAGATACACCCTCCAGCACAGTTTCAGTTTCTTTTTATATATACTGTAGCAAATATTCTTAAGGTTCATTGAAAGAAAACATGTGCACAACTTTGTATAAATGTGGACTCCTGTTCAAGTGTCTCTTTTGCGTAGCTTTTCTCAGCCCTTCTGGCTTTTAGTGCCAAAAGATCAATATTATCTACACCTATAAAAGAGAAACATGCAAATTGGTGTCACTCTGCTACATGCACCAGCCAATCTGATAAGTATGCAAATTAACCCAACAAAGATGGCAGTTAATTTGCATACCCAGTCACAGAGCAGCAGAGCAAAGACTGAAGGCTGAAGAGGCTTGGCTTCTCTGCTGTGGCCAGAGCGAAGGCCTCGATCCTGGGTGCTAGCAGCCAGGGTAAGGGAAGGCCTATTGCACAAATCTCTTCGTGCAACAGGCCTCTAGTATATAATAAAAGCCTAATATGCTAAGTGTCTGGTCATCCAGTTGTCAGTTTAACCAATCAAAGCATAATATGCTAATGATATGCTAAGGCCACTCAACTGCTCACTATGCCATGTACTGACCACGAGGGGGCAGATGCTCCAACAGGTAGGTTAGCTTGCTGCTGGGGTCTGGCTGATCAGGACTGAGTGAGATCAGCCCTGGAGCCCTCCTGTGGTCCCTCCCTGGCTGGCCGACCTCCCACATCCCTCCTGGATCGTGCACAGGTGGGATACCTTGATCTGGTCTGCACCCTCTCGCAATCTGCGACCCCTCAGGGGATGTCAGAGAGCTGGTTTGGCCCCAATCCCACAGGCCAGGCTGAGGAACCCCACTAGTGCACAAATTCATTCACTGGGTCTCTAGTCCAATAATAAAAGTGATTGAGAGAATGTCTAATTGAGTCTTCTTTATACTCTAGACATTCTCTCAATCACTTTTATTATTGGACTAGAGGTCCGGTGCACAGAATTCATGCACGGAGGCGGGGTTCCCTCAGCCCAACCTGCACCCACTCCAATTGGGGACCCCTCTTACAATTTGGGACTGCTGGCTTCTAACCACTCACCTGCCTGCCTGATTGCCTCTAACCCCTTTGCCTGCCTGCCTGATCGCCCTTAACCTCTGCCTGACTGCCTGATCACGCCTAACTGCCTTCCCCTGCTGGTCTGATTGAGCTCCCAACTGCTCTCCCCTGCTGGCCTGATCTCACCCCCAACTATCCTCCCCTGCTGGCCTAATCTCACCTCTAACTGCTCTCCCCTGCTGGCCTGATCACCCCTAACTGCCTCTGCCTGCCTGATCACCCATAACTGTCCTTCCCTGCTGGCCTGATCTCACCCCTTACTGCTCTCCCCTACTGGCCTGATCTTGCCCCCAACTGCCCACCTCTGCTGGCCAATTTGGTTCTGATTGGTCAGTTTCTATGCCAGTCAGCATCAAAAGCTCTGCCTCCTAGGCAGTCATTGGCTCCTCACAGTTGGCCCAGATTTGATTTTTATTAGTCAGTTTCTAGGCAGCCATTGGCTCCTTATATTCACCCAAATTTGGTTCTGAATGGTAAGTTTCTATGCCAGTCAGCATCTCTGGGCCTATCAATGAGGCCTGATCAGAAAGGCAGGGCTGATCAGCAGCCCTGGTGGAGGCTGGGGAGAAATGGAGGCCCAGTTGTTGGCCAGACAGGAGAGAAAGAGAAGCAAGTTCTGATCAAGGGGCTATGAATCAGACTCTGCCTTTCTCTTTGCAGGCCTCTCTCAGGGCCTGATCCACAGCCCCTTAGGCAG
>PVJC01038526.1:0-16715 GCA_004026665.1 Murina feae | reverse complement strand
CCGCCAAGGGCCGAAAACAGTATCGCTTTCGCTCCTGCTGCAACGGACACTGCCTAAACGTTTACTCAGGTCCGTGAGTGGCGGCCGCCATGTTGGCTGGGCTAATTTGCATACAGCCGCTCTGATTGGCTGGTGGGCGTGGCTTACCCTGTCTCGGAGAAACGGTTAATTTTACTATTTCGCTTTTATTAGTTTAGATTGCCTATCCTGGTTACAGAGTTTCTCTAGAGGTAGGTTTGACTTCCTTTCTTAGGCAAGGAGAAGAAAAAGGCTTCTGGATGGCTCCTCACACAGGTCCAAGAATAACATAGAAATGCCACTAAAAGCCACTTTGGAGCTGTGTCTATTTGCAGTACTTTGTAGCTCACGTTGCCTCCTCTACACCTTTTCAAAAGTTAAGACAAACAGGGCAGAGAAACTGGAATTCCCCAGAGAGAGCTGCCAGGCTCAGCTTCAAACACCCCTTCAAGCCCCTGCCACATGGGCAAAGGCCCTAGGGGTGGGGGCGGCGAGAAAGAGGTGTACTATATATGTAATATGGCCCTATCGCTGTTCCTGCTTTGGGCACAGTGGGGGAAGAAGAAAAAAAGACAAGAATTAGCTCTATTGTCACCAGCAGAAACCCCAACTGGGAAAGGACTGGCTCTTCCCATTAATGAAAAGGAAAACAAGGTCATGCACTCCCATTCATGCAAGCCTTATCACAAACATCATCTCAAATTTGGCAGATATGCTATTGTTTGATCAACTTAAGGAGATCTAAATAGAAAAATATTAAAACTGCTTTTCAGGCCCCACTAATGGAATTGGTGATAATGCAAAGTACCCTCTAACCTTCTGGCTGTGGCTTGCTGAACACCTGGAAGGTGGACTGTCTCTCTTACTTATCTTCAGGCCCTTCCTGCCTGCTGTTTCTGTACTATTGTAATTTGCCTCATTAAGGTCATAATGAGATATCAGTCTTATCGGTATGCCAAGCAGACCTACAAAGGCCAGCTGTAGTTAGCAACTATATTCTGTTAAAATGCCTTCAAGTCAAACCTTTCATCCTTCATTCTTTAATTTCAAGCTGGTCTTCTCAGTCATTGCTGTTTTTACTGGACATTGTCATCTACACACAACAAGATCTCAAAAAGTGCTTACCTCTGAATCTCTGGCCTGCTGATTGCGAATAACTATCAAATTGTACAGAATTCTGTCATCGTCTGCCTCTGTGTGGGACACGTCATGAGGCATACTCCACAAATTCTTCTCATCATCCCTCGCCAGAGTTGCTCCGAATGAAGAATATGGGTTGTTATTACTGTGGTATATTAAAAAAAAAAAAAAGGTGTATGAGGGCTTTATAATATATATAACATATACATCATGGGTATGCAATGTAATATAAATCAAATAAATAGTATATCCTATATAATAAAAGCCTAATATGCTAAGTGTCTAGTCGTCTGGTCATCTGTTCAACCAATCAAAGCGTAATATGTTAATGATATGTTAAGGCCCCTCAACTGATTGAAGACATGCACTGACCACCACGGGGCAGAGAATCAACCAGTTGACCAATCGCTATGATGTGCACTGACCAGCAGGGGGCAGATGCTCCAAAAGGTAGGTTAGCTTTTGGGGTCTGGCGAATCGGGGACTGAGCAAGATAGGCCAGACACGCCCTGGAGCCCTCTCACGGTCCCTCCCCAGCCCTGATCATGCACTGGTGGGGTCCCTCAGCCTGGCCTGTGCCCTCTCATAATCCAGGGCCCCTCGGAGGCTGTTGGAGAGCTGGTTTCAGCCTGATCCTACTCAACACAAGAGCTTCCCCCTGGTGGTCAGGGTGCTCCCACAGGAGGAGTGCTGCTCAGCCAAAAGTCCAGCTCACAGCTGGTGAGCACAGCAGCGGTGGTGGGAGCCTCTCCTGCCTCTATGGCAGGGCCAAAGATGTCCAACCAATGGCTTGGGACCCCCCCCCCCCCCGAGGGTTCCTGGACTGTGAGAGGGTGTAGGCCAGGCTGAGGGATATCCCCTGCCCCCGAGTGCACAAATTTCATGCACCAGGCCTCTAGTATTATATAATATGTAATGTAATATATAAATATATATTTCTAACCAAGAGTTAAAATTGTCTCTAACAATTAAGCATAACGCAATAAAAAAAAGCCACTTTAAAAACAGCAGAAAAGAGATGTGATCAGATACCTGGACGGAGGTAATTTTACTGCTAAACATGAAATTTAGCACTAAGCACCCTAGCAACTAAAACAAAAAAAGGCAATTCATGTGATAGAACTCATGTGATTGGAAGGAGAAAACAATTAACATAAAGAGATGAATTTTTTACTGGCTCTGAATTCAAGGAAGCACAGTAAATTGATAGATATTTTATCTATCAATTTCCTTACAACAAGAAAATTAAATGATAAACATGCATATCCAAGTAGTTTCAATAAACAATGCAGGATGTTGAGTAGGAATTTCAGTAGCCCCGTTTTTTATGTTGGTCTTATGATTTACCCTTTAAAAGGCAGTATCCAGCCCTGACCAGTTTGGCTCAGTGGATAGAGTGTTGGCCTGGGGACTGAAAGATCCCAGGTTCGATTCTGGTCAAGGGCATGTACTGGTTGCGGGCACATCCCCAGTAGGGGGTGTGCAGGAGGCAGCTGATCGATGCTTCTCTCTCATTGATGTTTCTAACTCTCTATCCCTCTACCTTCCTCTCTGTAAAAAATCAATAAAATATATTTTTTTTAAAAAAGGCAATATCCATGCTTGGGCTTAGAGAGGTGAGTGACAGAGCCTCATACCTAGGACATGTTTGTACAGAGCCCCAGTTAACTTTGTGGGACCAGACAGGTGGAGTCATGCTGGGGCTATTCCTTTCATCTAATGATATGTATGAAGCACCAACTCTATGTTAATGACAGGGCTCAATAAAATCATGAGCAACATAGACATGGTCCTTATCCTTGGGCCTCACGAGAGTCTAGGTAGGGAAACACATTAATGAATGATCACGTGACTACATAATTAAAAACTATCACAGAAAAGTTTAGGGAGTCTTGAGAGCTAATGGATTAGGGTAGGCATTGGGATAAAGGGATGCTTGAGCTTTATATTGAAAGAACAGAGTTCCAGGCATGCTCAAAGGCCCTGGGGTGAGAGGAAGCATGTATGTATGACTTAGAATAAAAGGGACATTGAATAGAGGGTGAAAAGAGCTGGGTGAGTAGCTGTGGCCAGAACCACGTGGCTCTGTAGACCATTTTCTTTTCTTACATTATTTAGAAACTAGAGGCCCGATGCACATAATCCGTGCAAGGCCTGATGCATGAAATTCTTGCTGAAGCCTCTGCCTTGGCCCCCACCCACCGCAGCTTCATCCAGAAGCACAGTGGAAAGACGTCTGGTCTAATTAGCATATTATGCTTTTATTATTATAGATATAGATGTTGTCTTATTCCTAAAAGCAAGGTAAGATGTGGAAGGGTTTAAAGAGGACTGTGATGGCACATGAACAGTATTACAACTTTAAAGATCTTTCTGGCTAAAGTGTGGAGAGGAGAATGCTTGAGAGAGGTCAAGAGTGGATCTGGGGATTCATTAAAATGCAACTGAGGTAACTCAGGTGAGACATGAAAGGTATCAGGATGAGAATGATGGTGTGGAGCTGAAGAAAAGTCCACTCTTCAGAAATACTCAGCAGGGAGACACCCTCTGGTTTTTCGCCTGGGTGAGAGCTGCCATTCTCTGAGATGCTAGATCAAGGGGTGCAAGCACACCTGCCAGGGTGACCTGAGGGAAGGGCAAATAAGGACTGACGGAAGACGCCCAGATAAGCAGACGGCATCTGGGAAGGAGGGATATGAGCAACTGACAGGTGGGCTAAAGGTAAGTGTGAAGATTTAAACAAACTTGAGATACTCAGTAGTTGGTACGAAGGAAATCTGGCAACAGGAAGCAAAGTCTCAGTCTCCAAACTGGGGTTCAACTGCAGGAACCCTCCCACGGCCTGGCTCTTCTTAAGAATGAGGAGCCAATGACAGGTGGAGGCAACTGATGCCTTGGTGTCCTGCCCCCTCGGGCTTTATGGAGCATATCAAATTCATTCATTCGTTCAGTTGTGTTTTTTTAACAAACATGGGAATGGGTGCCTGGTGTAGACTGGGTGCTGGGCTGGGGGCTTTGGGGACTTGAAAATATATAGGGCATTGTCCCTGCCCTTAATGTGACTATACAGCAATGAGATAAGTGGATTTTTTTAAAACTATGAACAGAATGTTGTAGTAGCAGAGAAGGAATGACAAACTGTGTGTTCACATGAGAAGTGCAAGAAATATTTCATGGAGGCGACAGCATCTAACACAGACATGAGGAATGCATAGCTTTTCACCAGAAAGAAAAGCAAGAGGAAAGGTATTCCGTGCAAAGGGAACAGCACAGTCGCAGGTACGGAGGCTTACTTCCTGCAGAGTCGGACAATTCCAAGGGCTCCTGCAGAGCTATCCCACAATGGAGGGAGGGAAATGCAGGGATGTGAAGAAGAAAAGGTGATGTGGGTCAGACCAAGGAGAGTGCTGAAGTCCAGGCTTTATTCTATAAACCGTGACAAGTTGACAAGGAGATTTTGAGCCTTGCCAGGTCTGGGTTTAGAGAAATAACTCTGCATGAAGAAGGAACAAAGAGATGGCTCAGGAGACTGTCATAAGAGGGCAGGGGCAATTTTCATGCCATGTTCTTGAGGTACTAGTGTCAGGGCCTGAGGGTGTGGGGGGAAGTGGTGCGGAAGATGGGCAGGGCCTCCCAGGCAGAGAAAGAAGCCCACAAACCACCACAACCAGAACAGCTGCTCTGTTTAAAATCTTATTGGTTAGAGATATAAGGAAATTTTCTTTGGGGCATAGAAAAGGTGGAGTTCTATTGCTAAATATACACATAGGTAATGCCAAACATTTCGAAATACTGGTTGGGGTAAGAGTGAATGAGGTGTGGGCTAGGGAAAGAGTGGTGGGAATAGAAACTGAGAAGGTGGATTCCAGCAGCTTCTAAGGGGGAAGTGACTGCCCTGTGACTGGTGACAGCAGCACAGAGGTGGGAGGAGAGGAGTCAAAGCTGACCTGTGAGCACACAGGGCATTCAGAGAGAGGTCGGGCGTTGGGCTTAAGAGCAAGGGCAGGGCTGGAGATCGGGACTTGGAGGAATGCACATGCATTCCCATCACCACTGAATCTGGGATCAGAGCGAGGATGAGGAAAGACCTCAGGGGAACAGCCAGCCCTAAGGAGCAGGGGTGGGAGGGAGCTGAAGAGAGCAGGTAAGAGCCAAGGAAGAGAGAACACTGGGAAAACGAGGAATAGACACCGGAGAGGGGTGGGTAACATGAAAGGCATGGACTCCGATTTCTTTCTGCCTGAACAGATTTCGCAGAGACGATAAAGCACGGCTGCGCTGCACAGGGCTTTCCTCCTGGGCTTCCACATTCCACCCTTCCCGTTACCCAGCCATCTGAGGTCAAACGGTGGGGGACACCATCCCACTCTGCAGACTGGGAATAGTCTATGGTGTTGCTGGACTTCTCCGGGTCAGGCAGCCAGCTGACGCCCTACCGGCACAAGTCTCTGGTGGAGCGTCTCCAAGAAGCCACATGTCATAAGACTTGATATCCAAATGCTGTGTCGGGGATGCACCCATAGAATGGCTCAGGTAACAACTACACTGTCAAGTGCAAACCTGTACAAACAGGCAGATTCATCTGGGGCTTCTCCCAGGCATCCAGACCCCGCCTGGGAGCACAGCTTTCTTGGGGAGCTTAACCATGACTGCTGATGCCATGGACCTCTCAGGCCACGAAATCCTAGTTCTTTCCTGAAAATGGTTTATATTTTTCCCTAAATCTGTTTCATTTGTATAAGTCTTGTCTTTTCAACAAGTTGGTAAGCTCCTCTAGGGCAGGGGGTGTTTCCAGTATTTCCTTTACACCCACATCACCCAGCAGGGTCAGGCACAGAGTAGGTGCTTTAAAAGTATTAGTTGAGCCCTAACTGATTTGGCTCAGTGGGTAGAGCATCGGCCTGCAGACAGAAAGGTCCCAGGTTCGATTCCAGTCAAGGGCATGTAGCTTGGTTGCGGCCACATCCCCAGTAGGGAGTGTGCAGGAGGCAGCTGATCAATGTTTCTAACTCTCTATCCCTATCACTCTCCCTTCCTCTCTGTAAAAAATCAATAAAATATATACATATTTTTAAAAAGTACTAGTTGAGTTGATCAAACGGAGCTGGGACACCAATCTTGGAAAGAAAATCTCAGATCTAACACATTGTTGCCACTTTTTAAAGATTTTTCCTAAAGCAAGAGGTTTAGAGACTGGCCAGTACCTGTCTGAATAATCGGTAATAACAGTTGACCATGCCTGATATAGCCACTTTTTGTTTAATAACCCACAATTTCTTTGTGTTTTGATAAGACTATCACAGCTGCCTCTCTGGCCAGCCCTCGCTCCTCTATGTCCCTCCCTTCCCTCCCTCCCCCCCCCCACACACACAGGCATGACTCCAGCAGTGTAAAACACTAGCCACTCTTCCTTAATCTACAAGCTCAGATGAAGCTCACACAAGGTCACCACGGGCCTTGTTTACAAGTGCTCATGTCTCCAGACAGGTGCTGCTTCAAGTTCTCCCCACATCTAGCTCTGCCCTAATTAGGAGCAGCGCTCCCCTGGTATCCCAGGAGCCTCAGACTCTGCCTCGTCCCTGACACCCAGGCGACGATGCATAAATAGGAAAGGCAACGAGGGCCTTCTCTGCCTCTGGGTGAGCAAGGGCTCTCTCCAGTGCTGGCTGCTGGGAGCTCCAGCTCATCTCTGTACCACGGCCCCTCCACCTGGACCTCATTCCCTACATGTTCTTACTCCTCAGAGTTACAAGGTAGTTTCTACTGCCAAATAAGTCATTAAATTAATAATTCTATCAAAATCCTGGTCAAGATGAAAGTGAATGAGAATATGTGCTCATTCCGCAGGATCTGGCAGACCTGGCCTGGCTCACCAGATCCCAGGTTCTGAGTGCTGGCATGCATGTCCCTGCTGCTTATATCCTGCACACCACCCAGACCAGGCAGCGGTCCACTTTTCCTCTAAAACTTTATACCCTCGGGTGGGGAGAGCAGAACAAAGCAAAGCCTGGAGAGGCAGGTGGGGAACCTCCGGAGACTGTCTCTTCAAAGACTCTGGGGCCTAGGTAAAGAAATTCCGTCCAAAGGTCCTGAGGTCTGGGCCCAGAAGTTTAGGGAGAACAGCAGGAGGGAGGAAGGGGTCACTGAATCAGGAGCTCCCTTTCCCTGCCCCCCCCCATAATGATGACAAAAAGGTACTGAGGAAAGCTAGAGTGGTTGTTTTGCCCCAGGCCACCATCTGCTGCTGCTGAATATTTTATTAACCTCAGGCATTTGAGAGGTGGCTCTGATATTACAGTAGAAGCAGAAGCTGCTTTTACTCCCAAAAGAGTAGGATGAGATAAGTCTCAGATTCCACCCTCAATCCCACCTGGGGCACATGATCAAATCGCTTCAAAGTCTTGTCTTTCAAGAAGGTCTGGAGTTAAGGGAGACACCAGGCTTAGAAAACTGGACTCCTGGCCTGGGGGCTTCGGAGCAACATGCTACAAGGCATGAAAGTGGCTTACAAGGGTTTTCCATGAGTCCTCACCACCAAGGGCAGTGAGGGAAAGATTTGAGAAAAACCCACAAAATGCCCTGCACAAAAGGCTGGCTGCTGACGTCAGCGGTGCCAGTGACTTGACTGCTGTCCCCCAGACGGCCCTGTGTCAGCGATCACTGGTTTAACACTGAAGCTCGGAAACACTGAAGAGATAAAATTTTTAGTTAACAGCAACCAACACACACACACAAGAAAAAACAACCTCAAAAGGCTGTTGGGTGCCACCCCATCACTACCTCTGGCCCCTTGGTCTGACTCCCAGTAGGAAATGGCCAGCCTCCTGGACACCTGGCTTCCAGACCTTTCTCTTGCTCCCTCCATGGAAACCTCCTGGTGGAGGAGCAGGTGAGTCTAAGATCCTTACTCTCTCCTTCTCTCCCTCCCTTCTTCGAAGACAGATACTTGGGCCTCCTTCAGTTACCTAGTTAATCCAGTACGTAAACAGTATTTAACCCAAGTTTAAACATTGGTCATGGGTCCTTGGAGCTTTCTCAGCATTTAACCCCCAGCTCATGACTTCCCTCAGCACCCGAGGCATGACCCACCTCAAGTGCAGGAAGGAAGACACGGGCTCCTCTCTTTTGGCCCTGCTCCTTGATGGTGCCTACCTCTCATGCCTTCCATCCCATGCCTGAAACAGAGTCCTGTGTGATGGCGTTTCATGCATTGCTTTAAGTGCTTTAAAGGCTGGAAGACAGTCCTGACAAGACCCCACTGATGTAGGCCAGGGAAGGAAGCATTATGTTTTATTTCTTCTGCTGGGGGCTCAGAAAGATAAGATTCGGTTCTAGGTCCCTTCTCTGCTCACATTCAATCCCAGTCATGTCATCGTGGCTTTAAATACCATCTTCATGAGCAACACTCCTAAATCTGACCTTGTATCCCCAGCTCGGATGACTCTGTCAAATCTGAGCCTTATATCTACCTACCTTCTTCCATGTCCATGCAAATGTCTGAGAGTTAAGAGCCAAGCATCTGCTCTTCCCACCAAACCTCCCACCAGCAGTCTCCCCTCTCAGAGGATGGAATCCCCATCCTTCATATTGCTCAGGCCAAACCCTTCAAGTCATCCTTGGCTCTCTCATCCCCGACACCTAATCTATCAGAAAGTCCTATTCGCAATACCTGTTAAAATGTCTACCTCTACCCCTACCACCTGAGTCAGAGTGTCAGTGTCTTGCATAAGAATTCCTGAATCTTTTTTTTTTTTTTTTCACTGATCTACCTCTTTCTACCGTGGTCTCCACCGCTTCTATTCTCAACACCACAACAGTCAAAATTATCCTTTCAATATGTAAATCAGATTACATCACCCAGGCCCTCAACACCCTCCCCCGCCAGGGGGCTCCCACCTGACTTCAGACTATAAGCCTCACTGTAGTCTCTAAAGCCTCTCAGCAGTTCCCTGCACCCGCCAGTCACACCCATCTCAGGCCCTGGCACGGCTGATTCATCCACCTGTAATGATTTCCCGCAGATATCCACATACCTCACTCCCTCCCCGCCTTCAAATCTTTGTTTACACACCTCCTCCTCGGTGACGCCTACCCAAAGCAACCTATTTACAATGCAAGCTTGCTCCCTGGCCTCTGCTCCATCCTCCTCCTTCCTACACACTTATGTATCTTCTAATTTACTTATTATGTTCACTGCTTGTCCACTCCCATCATCACAATAAAAGCCTGGTGAGGACATAATCTGTATCTGTTTTGCTCAGTGATGTATCTCCAGTGCTCAGAACAGGACTTGATACTTAGCGGATGCTGGATAAATATTTGCTGAATGAATGAACTGGTGTTTCCCCAGGTCATAGGGCTGTGAGTGGTAGAAATGAAGCCAGAACCCCTGTGTCCAGACTCACAGACAAACTCTTCACCTGTGACCTGATTACATTTATGAAGGCGAGGATGGCTCTTACTCTTTGGGAGGAAGGGACAAGAAGCACCTATTTTATGTCAAGCGGTAAGCAGGGCTCTGAAGGAATTCACGAGAATAAGAGACTGACTGAAGAGGGAGGGTACTGTCTTAAAGAGGATGATGGGGAAGAGCTTTCTGATGCAATGACTTTGAACAGAGACCTGAGTGAATAAAATAAAGGAGTTACCCATACAGGTAAAAGGAGAAAGAACATTCCATGCAGGGAGGACAAGAAGTGCAAAGCCCTGAGACAGGCGTATGCTTGAGGACCCAGGAGGTGGCCAGGATAGCTAAAGGATGAATAATTTCACCTTATGAGCTGACTTTAAAATCTAAACTATGTGGAACAGCCCTGACCTGGAAACCACCCAAAAGTCCATCAACAGTAGAAGGAGTGAATAAAATGAAAGGTCCTACAAAGCCATGAGAACCACAAACTAAGCTACACATGGCAACTTGGATAGATCTCACTAAGAACACACACAGTTTGATCCCATTTATGTAAAGTTTAAAAGCAGGCAGAACTAAAGTACATAGTTAAGGTGCATAAATTGGTGGTAAAGCTATAAAGAAAAGCAAGAACCCGAGACATAGAAGCATAGAACAGACTGTGGATGGGTGATCAATCAAAAAAACTTGCATATATATGCATAACCCATGGACAATAGGGTGGTGAAGGTCTGCGGCAGGGTGGGCTAGAAGGGGTCAATGGAGGAAAAAAGGGGGCATATGTAATACTTTCAACAATGAAGATTTAATTAAAAAAGAAAAGAAAAAGAAAAGCAAGAAAATGACTATCACAATGTTCTAGATATGATCAGGGATAGGGAATATGGGGCTGGCAATAGCTGTCTCTTGCCCTGGAGTACTCACTTGCTAGTTGTTCTTTATACTGTACATGTTTTTGTATGTCTTTAGTTTCTGATATTAAATGTCCCAACACAAATTTTTAAATGTTAATGAAAAAAACAAGTGAGAAGCAATTCAGTAAACTCTCACCACATGTCAGGCAGTATTAGGGGTTCATTAGACACATATTGTTTCACCAATTATTTCCTGAAAAAGCACAAAGGAATAAGGTGCACAGTATGTAACTGGCACAGAACAAATATTTATTAACCAGACCGAAAAAGACATCAGCCGCTGACACAATGAACGGTTTTACCCAACTTTTACGCAGAATTTACCTTTTAAACAAAGTATATTGTTAAGATCATCTTAAGATACCTAGAGAATAAAAAGCTCCAATAAACCTAGAGCACATGACGTGTAAGAGAAAGAAATATTTATCTCCTCGGGAACTTCCACCATTGCTAAGACTGACCAACGCAGGTCAGGAGAGGGGGGATATTGTAGGTGGCCCGGGAAGAAACCTTTAAAAGTCATCCTTTTATGAATTTGAAGTGGCTGACATCTTGGTAAAGAAAGCACTGATCTTGAACTCACTGAACCTGAGGCCCCATTCTGGGAACAGCACCCGTGACCCCTCTTTCTCCTCTGTCCTTCAAGAAGGTACAAGTGCAAGCCTTGGAACGGGTCTTCAGGGAGCCATGAGCTCCTCCTACGGCAGGACCCCCTGCACCTCTGCCATTGCTTCCTGTGACTCACCACCGGCCCTGGGCCGCAGGCTTCGTGACCTGCAGCTTCTGCAGGGGGGCCAGGCTGACCTGAGTCAGTTCAGGGAAGCCAGCAGCATCGTACCGGGAAAAGAGTCAGGCCATCTGGGCCCGGGCCTGAGCGATCTCACTGACACTAACACATGAGCTAACGTTTTCTGAAAGCCCTTCCAAGGGCAGAAGACAATTTGATCTGCTCTGAGGTCATGTGAGTCCACACTGTGAAATGGAAAACTCACCACATGGAGAAGATGACTCCTTTCTAGGGGGGTGGGGATTCTCTTTTAAATGTCTTAAACCCACCACCCTTCCCTCCCCCGGGCGCCTGGCCTCACCAGCCTTACTACAGAAAAGTGGGGCCGGTGTTTCTCAACCCCAGTGGCACAGCTCGGGGCAAGCCTCATACTTTTGACACAATTTCTCATGTGAGCAGCTAGTGACACACACTAGGAGGCTGCTGCTCTTTCTATGGCTCTGGAATATAATAGGACCGAATCCCAGCTCTGCCATCTGTGCCTCCAAGAAGCTACTGAAGCTCTTATGCCTCCGTTTCTTCATCAGTCAAGAGGAGATAGAGACATAATGACTGGTGCCCTCATTATTCCCAGATTTTGTATTTGTAAATTTGCCCACTTGCTAAATTCTCTGTGTAACCCCCAAAATAACAGGCCTGATGTTTTCATGTGCTTGAGGCCCAAGTTGCCTGCTGAGGTCCACCAAGGCTCGGCTCTGCTCCCTTGTTTCAGCTTTCATACTGCAAATGAGTGTCCTTTGGGTGGACTACCTTTGTCCCCTCATTTTGTTGGTGATTTCCCTGTTTAGATTAAGCCCAAGCATAGTAGTAAAATAAGTGTGTTAGGCCCTAGCTGGTTTGGCTCAGAGGGTAGAGCATTGGCCTGAGGACTGAAGAGTCCCAGGTTCAATACCGGTCAAGCATGCATGCCGGGGTTGTGGGCTCAATCCCCAGTAGCGGGTGTGCAGGAGGCAGCCAATCAATGATTCTCTGTCATCATTGATGTTTCTATCTCTTTCTTCCTCTCCCTTCTTCTCTGAAATCTATAAAAAATATATATTAAAAAAATAAGTGTGTTAGATAAGTTTCATTCAGGTCTGAGTTATAGTACTGTTGGCAGCAAGTTCAATGTTAATCAGCAACAGCTATTAAATTAAGTGTCTTTAAGCAGAAACACACACAAAACAAGGTGTGTATTGATCAGTTGACGAACTGGCTGGCAAGAATTTAACTCTGCATTTCCCCTTTGGAGCAATGGTTCAATATTCTTTAATTCAGCATTTGAGGTGACTAACAGAACATAACTACTCCCAGTAATAAGAATCGACTGACCTCGTAGGGTTATAGTAAGGATTTAATTAATAGATATAAAGGACTTACGACAGTGCCTAGTATACCTTAAGCACTAAGTACAACCTACAAAGGCTCAGGAGGGATGGGGAAGGGAAGGTGTAGATCATGCCCTTAGTCTCCCCCTCTTCTACATGCTGGATGCACTCACACGGGACTGTTTCTTTACAGTCAGGGAAATTCAATTCTGGCGCCCACACTCACAAGCCCAGATCAATTCCTTCTCAGAACCACCCCTCTTTGTGGGCATGAAACAACCATCAAGGGCACATTGAGGTTGTATTTTAGTTTTCCCTAATGAAAATTCTAGGCGTGGAGAAAAAGAAAACATTGGCGTTCTGTTCTCTGTTCACTGCCCACAGATAAGGTGCAGAAACTCTGTTATCAGTAATGGAAGCTGCGGTGCGCATTGAGGAGAGCAGGGAGCAGACAGATTTGGAAGCTCATTCCACGGTTTGCTTAGGTGGATTTCAGAGCCACAATGAAAACTCGGTCCTGGTTGTTACTTCTCTCCCTTTCTTCCCTTGCTTTTGACCGGACAGTGGTGGTGCTTATCAGTTATTAACAGCCAGTAGAAATTAGAGAGTGAGAATTATATTTCCCTGAAACAGTTCAAAGGAACCATTGTGAAAGATGATTTAGCATGTAGTGTTTACACTGTACTCCTTACACATTCCATTTTATACTCTTCTGGACCTGTATTGGATGTTGCAAGGAAGCACGGGACTTGGTTGGACCATCTGAAAGATTGGAGGCCTCTGGGGGACCTTGGCGAAGGCAGCAGCCCCTGCCTTGACTTTTCCAAACAAGTCTGAGCCCCCAGGTGTTTTACTGGGATCTTTATGTTTAGAATTCAAAATGTCCTTGTTTGAAAGACACTGGAGATGCAGGTGTTTTCTCAAGGATGCTTACCCTGCTTATAGTATCTAATAGTTAATTTTAGTTCAAGCTGTTGTTACAACAAAAGCCTAAGGAGGCAGGTGAACAGGGCTACTTGGGGGCTATAACCAAGTAGTCCCTTAGCCTCTCTTTCACAGAAGCATGTGTCGGAGTAATCACTCATTCGTCGTTCAGGGTCTGCCGATCAGTCCAACAGGATGTCATATGGCAGTAGACTTTATGGAGCCAGGGCACTTGAGCATCTCTCTGCTTAAAGGTGACTGGTTGCAGGTATGCCTCCCAAATCATGTAATTACCAGGGCCACAAGCTCAGGTGGATTTGTATATGGTAGTAGCATGCTTTTAACCCTGATGGAAAGAACCAGACTCTAAAAGTAAAATAAAAACCAATGCTTTAAGCTCAAACATTTTCCCAAAAGTATGTTGTAATAGGTTGGATAGTGTCCCCTAAAAAGTCATGTCCAAGTCCTAATCTGCAGTTCCTGGGAATATGACTTCATTTGGAAATAGGGGCTTTGCAGATGCAATTAACTTAAGGATCTTGAAATGAGATCATCTTAAATGTAAGGTGGACCCTAAATCCAATGCCTCATGTCTTTGTAAGAGAAGAGAGAGGGCATTTGAGACACAGAGGAGGAGAGACATGGAAGAAGACAGGCAAAGCTTGGAGCTACCAGGAGCCACCACAAGCTGGAGTCAGCAAGAAATGATTCTTCCTAGACTCTGGAGGGAACATGGCCCCACCAACACCTTGATTCAGACTCCTGGCCTCTAGAACTGTGAAAGAATAAATCTCTGTTGTCTTAAGCTACCCAGTTCCTCGTAATTTATCACAGTAGTCCTAGGAAACTAGTAATCCATATCCCAGATGGCTCTTTTAATTAGTAACAAGAAGTCCTAAACCAAAAAGTCATTCACTATTTTAAAGACAGATGCTCAATGATCTAACCATTCCAAAACAACCCATCAGCATTATTATCCTATTGTCCTGGCATTAGAAATGACTACTCAACTATTCACTGGTGAAGCAACCCTGGGACGCTAAAGAATCAAACAAATGGTCATGATGCACATCTCCTGGGCCCTCAGGTTCTTCCCAGTACTACAGACAGCCTCACCGCCGCTGTATTCCATGTCACTGACATCTGTTCTCCCCAATTTACAGAAGAAGAAACGAAGGTTCCAGGACATTAAGAGATTTCCCCAGGGACCCCACAGCTGATTAATAGCTGGGTCTAAGACTCATGTTTCCTAACTCCCATTGGGCTTGGTATACAGGGCCAGATTGCTTCTGTGTCTGCGGGGAAGAATTTTACTAATACGCACATGGGGGAAGGGAAAGAGAAAAGGGCCAAATGGACAGGAGCTAAGACAAGTGATCTCCACCAGTTTCTAGAACACAGACATTATTAGATACCTTTAAGAAATATTTGGCAGTTTTCTGAATTTTCTACAATGCAAGGCCTGGATTTGAACAGACACGGATTCACATTCCCGCTCTCTGACTTCTCAGTTGTGACTCTGAATTATTTAAACTCTCTGGGATCTTCATTTACAAAACGGAGACAACATCTATCTCGTTTGGTCATAGTGATGATTAAATCACAGAATGTGTGTAAAGAAATCTCACTTAGGCAACGGGAGGCACCATCTATTTAAAGTTAAGATTGCTAAACACAGATTCAATTTACAGATCACTCTTGGAGGGGGGAGCGAGATGTAGTACTGCAGAGGTAGAGAGAGGAGCTTCAACTCTATTGTTAACGTTTTCTTAATCAGATCCTGGGTAAATGGCTGTTTGCTCTATCATTCTTCACAGTGTTTTGTTTTAAATGCATTTTTTAAAGTTGCACATAGAAAGAGATTAACAAATGAACAGCCATTATTAACATTTTATTAATGGAAGAGTATTAATGTACTTCTTACTCCATGCTGAGCACTGGGCTGGGCACAAGAAGGGATACTGAGGTGAGTGAGATTTAGTCCCTCGCATCTGGCAGGGGTTCTGGCACCCACATTACTGTAAGAGCAGGTAGAATGAGATACATGACCCTGCGTGGTAAAAAGAAAGAAGAGACACCATAACTGCTTGGGGAGACTTTCTAAGATTTCACCACAAAGGTGGCAACTGAAATGGGCCTTAAAAACAGAGTAGAATCTTAAGAAGTAGACAAAACAAACAAGATGCCTCGCTAACAAGTATGGCATCGGCAAAGCCATCAGGAGGGAAAGCAGCACGATTAGACAGATCATAGGCAGAGACCAGAGTGCAAAATCAGAGAAGCCAGGGAAGGAGGAAGTGTGAAAGAAGGAACAGATGGTCAGCACAGAGGTGTTCTGTGCACACTGAGACAAGAACATCAGACTGCTTTCTCTTGTAACTTTCAAGAGAGCAATGTTCATGTAATTGTACAGGGGGCAGAAACCGGATTTCATCTTGAAGGGTGGTAAAGGAGGTGGGGATATAGCTGACCATTTTCAAAGATACAAGGGAAGCAAAGGATGGTCATTGAAGGCCCTAGTAATATCAGGATGAATTTTTAGTCAGGGAGGCCTCAAGATATTTCTAGAGAAAGGGGGTGGGGGGACTAGTGGGACAGAGAGAAGTACAGATGCAAGCAAGGTAAGAGACAGACATTGACTCCACATACTGGATTCCAGAGAAAGCAAAAGGAGCAAGGTCAAAAACCTAAGTGGCATTCTCTGATTGGAAATAAGATGAGACTAAAAGTAATTTTTCTTAAACTAACAGGAGTCCCCAGTGCATTTTTCAAAAGGACTGGGGATGACCATGCACACAAATGACAAATGTCCCCCCAAACACACCTCTTACAAGTATAAGATATTTCATATCTTGTATGAAATAAAACTTGAAAACCATTGTTTTACAATTAGAGCAAAGATAATATAACATGAAGAATGAAGTTCTCAATAAAATAAAAAGTAAGGCCATTTGCCCACATGATTTTACCACATCAAGATTTCAAAGCAAAGGAAGAAACACCTCATAGACACAAACAACAGTATGATGATGAAGAGGGCCATGGCGAAAGTAGAAGAGGATAAAGGGGGGATAAGTGGTGATGAAAGGAGACTTGACTTGTAGTGGTGAACACACAATATAATACACATAAGATGTATTATTGTACACCTGAAACCTATATAATTTTATTAACCAATGTCACCCCAATACATCCAACACAACTATTTTTAATTT
>PVJC01038525.1:0-16714 GCA_004026665.1 Murina feae | reverse complement strand
GGATAATAATAACCATTATGAACTGGTGAACAGAAACAGATTCAGAGGCAGAGCAGCATCAAACAATCTGTCAAATTAAAGCAACAAGGACGGAGGGGGGATTGGGGGGGGGGTAATAGATCAACTGAAGGACTGCTATGCATGCATTTAAGCATAACCAAAGGGCACAGACCACTGGGGGTAGGGGAGGCTGGGGGAAGGGCAGGGGAAAAAAGAGATATTTGTACTAATCTTTGTAATACTTTATGTAATTAAATAAAAAAAAACCATAAATCTAAATCTCAGAGCAGTATTACAGCAAAGGAAGTTAAGAAGAAATTGGTAGCTTTTTATTATCCTATTCTGACATACACTGTATAAGGAAAAATAATTTTTGAAGTAGGTAATATAAAGTCCTTGGGGCCAACAAATTTGATGTTTAAGTCATTTCAGATGAAACTTTGATTCTTTGATTATGACAATTTATTCCAACATGAAGTGGAATTATCACTATATATTTTTATTTTGAATGCATATTTTCACCTATTATTTCATATGCCTGTAATTTAAAATATCCACCATGTATTCATGTTCTGATCCTCTATGTGCAAGATATTAGCATGCCCTAACTAAACCTTAACTTTTGTTTAGAACAATCTAAGTCAAACTATCATGTCTGTATGGAAAATACAATAATTAATTAATACTACTAATACAAGAATAAACACTGTGCTTTGCATATTCACAACTGTAAATCTACTTTTGCCCCAACCTGTATATATACACTTACATGTTATCCCATATAATTAAGAAAGCCTTTGAAGATTACTTAGACTACCTTATTGCACTGGTTATTAATAGCTATATTTCACATTTGGCAAGTTTTTGTTTACTGTTATAAATATTTATGTTTATTAATATTTAAGATTCTTAAAATACCATCTAAAGGGAATAAAGTAATTAGTAAATTAAACAGTGGTATTTTACTTATGGAAATATAAAGCAAATCATTTCTAAGACAGTAATAAAATAGTTTATAGAAAAAAAATAACTTTAAGGCACTCTTAACATTTGCAACAGCATGGATGGACCTGGAGAGTATTATGCTAAGTGAAATAAGCCAGTCAGAGAAATACAAGTATCACATGATCTCACTCATATATGGAATCTAAGAGCAAAATAAATTGATGAACAAAATAGATCCAGAGACATGGAACCATTGAACAGACTGACAAATCTCAGAGGGAAGGTGTGGGTGGGAGTGAGTTGAGCTGGGGGAGAGATTAAACTGGGAACATACATGCATAGCCCATGGATACAGACAATAGTGTGGTGAAGGCTTGAAAGGGGCAGTGAAGGGTAGAGGGAGTCAATGGGGAAAAAAACAAATGGACATCTGTGATACTTTCAACAATAAAGATAAATTCAAAAAAACTTTAACTTCGTAAACTTAGCACAGACTTCTTTTAGAAAAAAAAAAAACCCTTGTATGGATTATTTCATTGAGTCCCTCATAATGCAAAAACAAAAAACAAAAAACAAAAAAACACAAAAAAAAACAAAAAGCCACACTATTTTACAGAAATGTCTTTTACGTATGTTAACTGACATTAATTGAACATTAAAGAAAGAGAAATCTTAACCTTATAATGTACTTAGCAAACAAGTCAAACCATGACTTTGAATTTTCCTTTTGAAAGGAATAAAAACACTAAGAAAATGCTATTCAATATTTGACATCTAAATTTTTCTCTACTATAAAACAGAAAAAGGCATTATCTAATTTGGGAATAAGACTTATGTGTTTGCATGATTGTAAAAACTTACCAATAAATATTTTGTGAAGGAAAATGTATTTTAAATACTATTTAAATGAACCATGATGATTTGCATCATAAATACCTTTCTGTAAACTGAATAAGCACACACTATTGTGTATGTTTCATACTTTCATACTGTTGGGTAAGTTCTCACCTTTTGTGACAGAGGCAGAAATAAACACTACTTACCTTATTATTCATAAATGCTTTGAGGCACTGAATAAGTTTATGCTGATTCTTCTTGTCAATATTTTCTTGCCTGAATAAAAGAAAAAAAAACCTATTATACTGTGCTTAAACATTTCACTTTCGGTGATTTTTTCATGTTTATTCTTACTGTTTCTTGTCCAGAAGCTTTTCCAGCACATCCAGTAAGAGTCCAAGACCTTCGTGGCCAAAGTTGTTAACCCAGCTAGGAAATAAACAAAAAAAAGTGGATAAATCATTTTGTATATTGAAAACATGAAGTATCTACAATGAAATTTTGATTTTCAAATATGATTGTCCTATCTTTATATTTCTCATCATTCTTTTTTCTACTCCAATTGCTTCAAGCATCCTCTGTGAGGATGATTCAAGATCTTTACCTCAATGTCACAATTCTCTTCACATTTTAGATTGCCCATCCACAGTCCTGTCTTGGTTGTTTCTCCAGCAACAAATACTTAAATCTAAACTTATAAGCCAAATTTATCTTCCTCTGTGCCCCTGCTTCCCCAAAATCAACTCCTCTTCCATTCTTCCATGTTGTTAATTACACCACTATACTTTTAATCATTCAGATTTGAAATACTTGCATAAACTGTGATCCCTCAATATTTTTTAAAATATAATTTTATTGATTTCAGAGACGATGTGAGAGGGAGATATAGAAACATCAATGATGAGAGAGTATCATTAATCGGCTGCCTCCTGCACACCCCCTACTGGGGATCAAGCCCGCAACCTGAGCACATGCTCCCTACCGGAATCGAACTCAGGACTTTCCAGTCTGCAGTTCAATGCTCTATCCACTGAGCCAAACCAGCTAGGGCCCCTCATCAATATTTATTGAGTGCATATATGTAGTACCAGCATGTTCTATCTAGGTGATAGATATATAACAGGCATCAAAAGTAAGTCCTCACCCTCATATAAGTTACTGTCTCAAAGAGGGAGACAGATGATAAGCAGATAAATATATAATAAAATGTCACTTCTTTGGTGCAATGAACAAAAATAAACACTGCTACATGGAACAGGAGTGGTCGGGGACAAATTCTCAAAAAGGTGGCATTTGTGTAGAGCCTTGACAGAAATAAGGACTTTTCCAGGAAGGGGAATAAGTGCAACTGGGTACTGAGGTGGTAGCTAGTGTACTTGGAAATTCCAGGAGCTGTGAGGAAATCTGAGTGGCTAGAGCTGAAGAAGGGGGCCTGAGTGAGCAGGAGGAGATCAAGACCCATGTGTGCTAGAAGGCTGGAGACTGATCAGGTAGAGCTTCCTTTGACTTTTTCTTATCCAATCCTGAATATTCTACTTCTAGAAGGTCTCCCACACATGTGCTGGCCCTCCTTTCCATTGTCTCTGCTAACATTCTAGTGTAGCCCTACTGACCTTAACAAGCGAGGAACCTCCCAGCTTCATTTGTTCTTTTATTCACTTTACAAAATACCAAACATGATTGAACATAACTAGTCTTTTTTGTGAAGTTCTCCTCTGGACTACCTAACACGTTTCAAATCCTGACTCTGATCTAGCATCAACCTACCTTTACAGCCTCGGACCTTAGACCACATGTTCTAGTGAAAATCAGACACTGTCCTTCCTAGAGTCCTCCCTGCACTTCCCTGCATTTCTTAATTTATGTTTCTTTCGATAAGGCAACCCCAACTCCATCTCTCCAAACCCTTCAGGGCTCAAGTTGACTGTCAATGCCTCCATTAGTGTTTTTTCCCATAAGCCTTCCAACCAAATAGGAGTTATTGTTCCTTTGAACACCCATGTATGTTTATTTCTTATTGTTTGATTATGCCGTTCTTGTCACACATGTCTTACATACCTTTCTGTATTAAAAATTCTGTGAAGATAGTTATATTATCTCATTTATCTTTCTGTCTTCAATAATACTTAGCAGGCTAGCTTTTATATAGTCAACACTAAGTAAATATTTGCTAATTCAAATTTAAATAAACTTACTGACTTGTGTGATTAAGAGAATCAACAGTCTCATATTGCCCAAAAACTTCACAAATGTAAATTAATATATAGCAGACTCCTATAAGCAAAAATTAAAATCTATACATATTTAAACAATGACTATATTTCTATTTCACAGTCTTTAAACTACATTTCATGTCTTCATAAGGTAAAGTTTATCAACAAAATAGCTAAATTTATAAGAAAATATCAGTAAGAATCCTTAGATCACTGAGAAGATATTTTAATAGTGCAAATATTCAAAACCAATCACATCCACAATATCATTTTAAACAAATTCTGCTTTAATTTTCACAGTGGAAATGAAAAAAATCAATATGGCATTGTAATGATAATTGGCAGCAAGCTACTATTCAATTGAGGCATGTAATCAACCAGTACAATGAGCAATTTTCTCTAAAGACTCCTGATAATCAGCTGGGCAGTGGTGGAAGGATAAAAGGACACCAGCTCTAAGCATAATAAATTATATTTAATCCATCAGAGAGAGAAATCAGCAGATATCATTATAGCACAACATACCCTACAGCAACCTTAAAATAATAGTTCTGACCAAATTTCAGATCTCCTTTGGCATTTGGGAAGGATAAAATGATCTCTGAATTCCTCACATTTAAAGCACACAAATTGTTTTTAAGATTCTAAATTTTACTTGTACTCTTTTTACACCTAGTACTATTAATATTATTAGGGTATTTCTTCCTGGGTCTGGGAAATTGTTTGATACAAGAACATGATTTATATCTGGTCACTTGAAATCAGTCACCCACCTACACACCCCAGATTGCTTCAAATTGAGCAGTTTATGGTACTTTGATTTCATTTAGTGCAAATCACTATTGGTCTGGAAAAATTAGGACACAATCACGAAACTTCAGTGTGAGGAAGAGGGCCTATTTGTAACAAACCAGGCTGTGAAAAGTCTTAACCAAGAATATCTTAGGCCAACGGGCAGAGGAGGCCTAGTAAGAATCCTCAGAACTTTGACAGAGAATATGAGTCCAAAGGGAGCCTGTTGCTAGGGGTATCTAATCTAATAAAACAGTAATATGCAAATTAACCATCACTCCAAGATGCCTAAGCCATGCCCACCAGCCAATCAGAGTGGCTGTATGAAAATTAACCCAGCCAAGATGGCAGCCAGCAGCCACAGAGCTAGAGCAAACAGGAGGCTTCCATTGCAGCAGCGATGGAGTTGAAACTGCCTGCCTAGGCCGGCCGGGCCTCTGCTCAAGGCAACAAAGTTTCAATTATAGAAGATAAACAAACCCCAGAAACCTGATTCCAGCCAGCCTCACTGGGACATTGGGTCAATGGGAGTTGTGGACACCCTGAAAACGGCCCTCAGCCCCTCTCCCAGGCTGGCCACACCCCTATGGGGTAAGGGTCCCCACTGGGGGGCTTGGCCAGCCTGCAAACAGCCATCAGCTCCTCACACAGGCTGGCCAGGCACACCAGCAGGTGGACATCCTCCGTGGGGTCCCAGACTGCGAGAGGGCACAGGCTAGGCTGGCCATCAGCCCCTCACCCAGGCTGGCCAGGCATGCCAGCAGGTGGAAATCCCCCAAGGGGTCCCAGACTGTGAGAGGGCACAGGCCGGGCTGAGGGACCCCCCAAGTGCACAAATTTTTGTGCACCAGGCCCCTAGTGAAATGATAATGATGCAGCATGAGGAGGATAAAAGAAAGGGAGCAACTAGACATCATTTTTTTTTTATCTTTTTCTCTTGTCAGCATTTCTCTGCTTTTAAGCACTGGACACTTTGTGGTCTCTAGCCAAACACTATTTTCTCCCACTCTCTCCCCTCTCCTCATGACTCATAAGCAGTTTAAAAACAAAATGTTGGCTAAGATAGTTAGGTAGGAATTTTGGCACTGTAACATAAGTAAGGATAAATCAGTGGTTCTCAAGGTGTGTGTCCCAAATGATTAGCATCAACATCATATAGGAACTCATTAGAAATGCAAATTCTTGGACCCCAACCTAGACCTATGGAATGAGTAACTCTGGGGGTGGGGCCAAGCAAGGTGGTTTTAAGTACTCCAGGTGATTCTGATGCTTGCTCAGGTTTGGGAACCAGTGATATAGAAACACTAGAAGCCCATTGCAGGAAGATTCCTGCAAGAATAGGGCTTCCTGAGCCAGAGTGAAGCAGAGAAGGGAGCGAAGCCCACTGAGGCAGGCTTCGCTCCCGTCTCTGCTGCCTCAGCTCACTCCTGTGTCTACTGACTCAATTCCTCCAGTCTCTGCTGCCTAGACTCCCTCCCTTCCTCCCATTTCCACTGCCTCACTTCCTCCCATCTCTACTGCCTTGATCCCTCCCTCCCTTCTCTGCTGCTTGGCTCCCTTCTGGAGCACTTGTCTTCCTTCTAGGCTGTCTTCAGTCTTTGCTCCGCGCCTGTGTATAAAAATTAACTGCCATCTTGGCTGGGTTAATTTGCATATAGTCATTCTAATTGGCTGGTGGGTGTGGCTTGGCTGGTGGGCATGGCTTGGGTGTCTCAGAGTGATGTTTAATTTGCATATTACTCTTCTATTAGATTAGATGGTTCACTAACAAGTGGAAGAGCCTTTCTATGGAACCACTGAGGCTCAAAACTCAAGATTGCTTTATGCACCCTGCCAACCATACTGAACACTCCCACTGCCACAGGACAGAGATACAGAATCCAGTGAAAGTAAGCATATTTGGTATATTTTACAGAGCATGCAAGTTCCAGCTCTGAGTTATTCAGTACTAACTGAAATATCTAAAAATATAAAAATACGGCTCTAGATGGTTTGGCTCAGTGGATAGAGCATGAGCCTGCAGATTGAAGGGTCCCAGATTCGATTCCAGTCAAGGGCACATGCCTGGATTACGGGCTCAATCCCCAATAGGGGGTATCAATGATTTTCTCTCATCATTGATGTTCCTCTCTCTCCCTCTCTCTTCCTCTCTGAAACCAATAAAAAATAAAATAAATAAAAATATAAAAATACAGTTGATGACTTGATTTAAAATCTGATTGCAAGACTGCAAGTAAGGACAGATAAACACAAATTTTCTATAGTATCTCAACTCTAAAACAAGAAATTGCAATTTATCATGGTCCCTAAATTTATAAGAGGCATAGAAGCAGCCAGGGATAATGAACAACCAAACAGAAGAAAAAACGGGGAAGGAAATTGATCTCATAATTTCCATAACAACTCTAAAACACAATTTGGTTTTTCCTAATATACGATTTACATAAAGAAAAATTCATCATTTTGACAAAGGTATAGTCATGCAATCTCCAACACAAACAAGATATGCAACATTTCCATCACTCCAAAGTACTTTCTCTTTTTCCTTTGCAGTCAATCCCTTTTCCCTAATTCCCAGGTCCCTGGCAACTGCCTATCTGATTTGTGTCCCTGTACTTTTGCTGTTTCAAGAATATCTTTAGAAATGAAATCATATAATGTGCAGGATTCTGTGTCTAGCTTCTTTAACTGGGTAAAAAAAAATTATGATATTCAACAATTAGGTGCATGGATCAGTGTTCTACTCCTTTTTATTGTATGGTCATGCTACAATTTATTTTATACATTCATCAGTTGATAAGCATCTAGACTGTTTTAAGGTTTTGGTGATGACGAATAAAGCTATTACAAATATTCACATTGTAAGTTTTTCGTGTAAGCATATGTTTTCATTTGCTTGGGAAAATAATTAGAAGTTGAATTAATGGCTCTTATGGTAAATGTATGTTTAACTTTTTTACAAAACTACTTTCCAAAGTGGCATTCCTTCAGCAAAGTGTAACAGTTCCAATTGCTCCAAATCCTTCCAGGCACTTCATATTGTCAGTCTTTTCAACTTCAGCCATTTTGAACACTATTTTCAGACACAGAAACTGAGAAGCAAAGTAGTCAAGTAATTTGTGAAAGATCACTCAGCAAGTATGATTTCTAGGACTCAAACCCAGATCTGACTCCAAAGCTCATGCTTATTTGAACCATACCATTAGAAATTAATAACAGGATCAGTGTACGATTTTCTAAAACAATATCTGGCTAATGGCTCCACCAATAACTCCTTGAAGAATCACTGGCTGTTCAGAACCACATTGAACCTATAACTATGTCTATGTCTAGAGACACAAATATATGGTGTGTATTATTGGACAGTTTACTTCATTCATTTAGATGTAATAAGTACCTTTCAATCCCTGTTTCTATTATATTTAAAGTCCTAAACTTCATAAGAAATCTACCAAATAATGTTAAGAAAAGATATCTGGAAACTCCAACTAAAACTTCCAATCAAGGTTTAGGTAAGGCAGCTTATTGGAATACAGCCAGAATATAACTTAGGCTTTTTTTTTTTTAATGGGCTGTATAATCCACAGTTTCATCTTTAGGTATTAACATACCCGTGATTTTAGGCTATCAAGTTATTGAAAATAGTTGTCTTGCCCGGACAGTGTGGCTCGTTGGTTGAGCACTGACGCAGGAACCAGGAGGTCATGGTTTGATTACCTAGTTTGCCAGGTTCGGTCCCCATTAGGGGACATGAAAGAGGCAGCTGATCTATGATTCTCTCTCATTGATGTTTCTACCTCTCTCTCCCTTCTTCTATCTGAAATCAATATATAAAAAAAATTTTTTAAGAGGTGTCTTGACATGATACACATGCATGGTGATATTTGTAGCCATCACTTGTCAAGAAACCAAGTGGTATAAATAAGCCACCGAAACAAAACAGATAGATCAGTCAGGATGATTAATGTGTGAGTGAGCAAGAAGCCATGGTTAGATCTGAAGACTGAAAAAGAAGCCAGGAAGATTATCTAGAGAATAAGAGGAACTGACACACAATGAGATAGTGTTTGTGAACTTAGGTATAAATGGCTTGGCTATGCGTACTAGGCAGTCCAACATTTGTTACAATGCTCAAGAAGATAAAAATTAAAGACCTTTCCCAGGTTTACTCAAAAGTCACAAAAATATCACTCCATCCATCAATGAAATATGCTGTGAGGCCACATAGTGGCATAGTTAAGTGCATATGCTTTAGAAGACAGAACCAGGTTCCAATCCCATCTCTACCATAGTCAACCAGTGTTATTTTTGATCAGTTACTTAAACTCTCTAAGCTCATTTTCTCATCTTCAAAATGGGGATGAGAATAGTACCTATACCTCATACAATCTTTGTAACTACTAAATGAAATAATGCCTATGAAATAGCACAATGAAGTTTTCACTAAACTATCTGTCAAAATATTAAAAATGAAAAACGTAAATGTTCTTTTAATCTTCTAGTCCAAAATAGAGTATGAATTTTAGGCATAAAGAGTACTTTTTAATAATATTAACATTTTATCATTCATATATTAAAAAGCATTTTAATTAAAATGAAATATGCATTAGAATCTAAACAGATGCTTGGCTTCTTCAATAGATAATTTATGTATTTGGCATTCGTATTACCTTTTTTGTTTTCTTTACCTTGGTATATATTTATTTTCCACTATATTTTGCACTTGCCAATTGATATTGGAATCCTATATAATAAAAGGCCAATTTGCAAATCGACCAAATGGTAGAACGACTAGTCACTATGAAGTGCACTGACCACCAGTGGGCAGATGCTCAATACAGGAGCTGCCCCCTGGTGGTCAGTGTGCTCCCACAGGGAGAGTGCTGCTCAGCTAGAAGCCCTGAACAGGGCTCAGGACTGGCGGGTGCAGCTGTGGTGGTGGAAGCCTCTCCCACCTCACAGCAGTGCTAAGGATGTCCAACTGACAGCTTATCAGTAAGCCCCTGAGGGCTCCCAGATTGCAAGAGGGAACAGGCTGGGCTGAGGGACCCCTCCAAGTGCGCAAATTTTGTGCACTGGGCCTCTAATAGATATAGAAGTTACAGTGGGGGGAGACTGTACAGGGAGAGTCTATTTATAGTTTATAACTAATCTTGACAAAAAATAATATCAAAATTATATAAAATAGCCCTGACAAATAGGGGTCAGTTTGGTTGAGTATTGTCCAGTGCACCAAAAAGTCATCAGTTCAATTCCTGGTCAAGGCACATGCCCAAGTTGCAGGTTCCATCCCCAGGGACAGGGGTGAGGGATGTGCAGGAGTCAACCAATCAATGTTCTCTTACATTGATGTTTCTCTCTCTCCCTTTCCCATCCCCTCTCTCTAAAATCAATCTAAGCATCTTTTTAAACAATTATCTAAAAATTTAGATTTTAAAATATAAATCTATCCTGAGCCTTCAGAACCTCCAAAGTCAGTTTTTTTTTTAACTGATAGTCAATTTATTTAAAAAAGGTTGATTTAAGCATCTGCAATGGTGACTTCAATCGATTCCTGGCTCAATATTGATGGGAGTAATCTGCTTAACAATCTTAGGACACTGCAAGTTAATGAGTCGCCTGTGGATCCTCATCTGAAACCAATCCCAAGTGTCAGAACCCTTCCCACAGGAAGCTTTTCTTGTAGTTATTTTCAGAGTCTTGGTAGGTATCCAAACAGTTCCTTTCACATTGAGATTCTTCTCATTTGTGCCTCTGATCAACTGAGCACACATCTTCTCCAAAGTCTTTCCACTGAGACTGGTTAGAGCAATCCTAATTCACCACCTATGGCTTCACAAAGTGTCTTCCCGGTATTCTTAAAAGCCATGGCTACGGTTTGGCTTCCTGACTGATTTGTTCCTCTGGGAGAAGAAACATCTGTGACACAGGAGCGGGAGCCATGGATTACAGTGCAGTTGTGCCTTGTCTTTCTCAAAGAGGAGGTCAATATTTTTATAAGGCCCACTTATACTGATAGCCATAATCAAAGGAAAGAAAATCTTATGTTTAATTAAAGTACCAGAGGATTCTATGAAAACCAATATTCTCTCCTCTCTAGTTCTCTGGGGAAACAAACTGAGGGAAACTATAAATGTGACTATTGAATAAGGGAATGAGATTCTGCTACCTCACATACCCGTGTAAAGGAAATCCCTTCACAGTTTCCGACAACGTCACCCTTTCATCCTAAATTGGAAATTTAGGCTCTGAATTATTTAGTCACAGTTCATGTAAGTTAAAAGCAAAGAAATAGTGGGTGAGGAGCTCAGTACACTATACACAACATAGACATAACAGGAAGCAGTGACTGCATGTACATTTATTTCACTGTCTGAATTCACAACTATCTTTCAAAAGGGACAAAACTAAAATTATAAAGTTTTATCCTGAGTCCCATAAGCTGTAAAGGCAATTGGTCTCAGGTGCAGGAGACCAATAATTGGTCATGTCATCCCTTTATGAATGTTTGTGCTGTGCTAAAGGCTAGTACAGAAGGTTATGTGTTCTGTACAAAGGGTTTTATTTCCCTCTAATGGTGTCCTATTCCCATGTGAAATCTCATACTGCAAGCCAAATCACTGGAACATCAAATAAAATGGATGATAGTTCAGTTTCTTGGGGGAATCAGAAACTTGGTAAAATTGTAAGACATGAAACAACTAATTCAAAGGGTTTAGAAGACCTTAAAGATGACTTTAAATGGTGTTTACATGTTTTATTTAATAGCAGGAAAACATCTCGTTTTAATACTATGTAATGTTTTTTAATGCAGTTAGAACCAAACCTTAGTTATATGCACTGAGGAAAGTAGTCCTAAGTGATTAAAACCAATGTACAATCCAACATGAACATTATCATATATGCAGATCATGGATCAGTATCTCAGAGTAGTAGCCAAGAAAAACTTAGTATTTTCAGCCTTTAAAAAGATAATTTGCTCAGCTAAATCAACTTCATAGATAATCCCACTATCAATATACACTGCGTGGCCAGATTATTATGACCAACTGATGTTTGAAGGCAAATTAGCTATAATTTCACACTGAAGTTGCTAGAGGGCCAGACCATTATAAATGACTGAATAGCACAACATACCTAAGTATCATTGTTGATCAAGTTCATCCTATCCTGTTGATGACATATCCCAATGAAATGGCTTCTGCCAACAAGACAAGGCACCATGCCACGGTGCTCACATTGTGCAGGAGTGGTTTCAAGAACATGAGGGAGACTTTACCTTGCTTAGGTGGCCCCCACAATCACCAGATCTCAATCCAATTGAGTATTTGTGGGACAAAGTTAAAAGAGCTATCAGACAGCTGGTTCCACAACCATCAAATCTCACAAAACTGGACAGTGCTATTCATCAGGCATGGTGTCAGATTCCTCGCATCACCTTTCAACATCTCATGGAGTCGATGCCAAGAAGAACTGCCGCAGTATTGAAGGCAAAAGGTGGCCCAACGAAGTACTGATGGGGTGGTCATAATCTGGCCAGTCATAATAATCTGGCCACTCAGTGTATACATCCATTAAAATACAATGTTAAAAACAAATGAACATGGATTTGTACATGCTGTGACTGCTCTGGTACTAGTCCAAGAAAAACATATATATCTGAAAGAGTTAAAGAGAATAAAATGGGGCAGAGGAAACTTATTGTGCTTAGCAAATATCTTGCAGAAAGCTTGCAGCCTTGACCTCTCATAGCCTAGATAACCACTAGACACCTGGCACTGGGAGGAGCCAAGGACAGATCGGACCCTTACGCCAGCAGAACTGTTTGCAGCCAGCAGACGTTAATAAAAGCCTGCCTCCCTCTTCAGTCTCTGCTGATTCCTTTGTCAGACTCAGCCCACCTGCACCCAGGTGCCTGAAATAAAAGTTTTTGATATATTACGGCCTCATGTCATAGATGTGCAACCCCAGCCTACTCCAAACCTTTCGATATCTATTCAGGTTTGTCTACGTGAAAGTAAACACAATAGCATTTGAGTGTCCTTAGAAACTACTGATCATGGTAGATTGATGTATGAACTAATTCTGACCAATCAAAAGTACCCATTAGATGTAATACTACCATTTCCAAACTTTTGTGTATATTTCATTGAAGCACAACATTCACTCTCCATTTATTTCATCCAATTCATAGAAAGGCTGAATATGTCAATTTTCCAGCTCTGCCTCTCTGTGGTTTTGACTTCAATGTTGAGATAGATAGATAATAATGCCCTTAGAAAACACCAAAGAAGAAATTTCATCTTTCTCTCTTTACTCCGTTGTTTCCTTAAGAAGATTTTATCTGGCTAGATTTATTCCCCTCATCATGTCTTGCTGGAAATATCTGCTCTGTTTTATACTATTCACACAGTTTTTAAGTCTTTCTCACAAAAGAGGAAATGTGTGTTTTTTCTAGTTGCTCATATAGTATGAAAATAAATTCCTCTTATATATTCACAACAAACTGTAAATGCCTGAGTTACATATAAAAATCTCCTGAGGGAAATGGTTTAAGTAAAAATGCTCTCTCAAAGGATACAGTTCTTTATTTATTAAAATCAATTTATTAAACTCTCAAAACTACTTGGGAGACAGTTGAAATGGCTTGAGTCCAAATCTTTTAATATAGCCTATAGGCTACAGAAAAAATACTTTCCTCTCCTGTGCTCCTTTAAAAATTGTTAGGAAAGTTTCACGAGACAGTCCCAATCTTAAAATTTTCTCCATAGGTTTGAAATTATGAATACAATTATGTAGGACACTAACTAAAATTGCCTTCTTAGTAATATAACTAGTCAAACTTATAATAAAACTAGGGGCCCAGTGCACAAAAATTTGTGCACTCGGGGGGGGGGGGGGGGGGGCGGGATCCCTCAACCCAGCCTGTGCCCTCTCCCAGTCTGGGACCCCTCTGGGGATGTCTACCTTCTGGCATGCCTGGCCAGCCTGGTTGAGGGGCTGATGGCAGTTTGCAGGCTGGCCAAGCCCCCAGTGGGGACCCTCACCCCATGGGGGTGTGCCCAGCCTGGGTGAGGGCTGATGGCTGTTTGCAGCAAGGCTGGCTGGAAACTGGTATCTGGAATTTATTTAATTTATAAAGTTGAAACTTAGTTGCTTTAACCGGAGCCCTGGTTGGGTTGCCCCTGACAACCCAAGCTCCCAGAGCTTCCTTGAGCCCAAGGCTGGAAGCAGGTCTCTGGGGTTTATTTATCTTCTATAATTGAAACTTTGTTGTGGAAACTTTGTTGCCACAGCTGGCCTTGGCAGACAGGAACCCTAGCTTCCTGCATTGCCAAGGCAAGCCTCCTGCTTGTTCTAGCTCCATGGCTGCTACCGCCATCTTGGCTGGGTTAATTTGCATACAGTTGCTCTGATTGGCTAGTGGGTGTGGTTTAGGTGTCTCAGTGCACAAAAATTTGTGCACTCATAGGGTCCCTCAGCCCAACCTGTGCCCTCTCGCAGTCTGGGATCCCTTGAGGGATGTCCACCTGCTGGCGTGCTAGCCAGCCTGGGTGAGGGACTGAGGGCCGTTTCAGGCTGCCCACAGCACCTTCTGGGTTCGGGTCCCTACTGGCTGGAAGCAGGTATCCAGGATTTATTTAACTTCTATAATTGAAACTTTGTTGCCTTGGTCTCCCCTCTCCCCACCCCCCCACCCCCCGCTCAAAGCCTGGGTTGCCCCTGGCAACCCAAGGTCCCAGCCCAGCAGGTATCTGGGGTTTATCTTCTATAATTGAAACTTGTAACCTTGAGTAGAGCTCAGGGCCCACACGGCCCTGGCTTCCTCCATTGCCCAAAGCAACTCCAGCTCTGTGGCTGCCGCCATCTTAGTTAAGTTAATCTGCATATTTGCTCCTGATTGGTTGGTGGGCATGGATTGTGGGCATGTCTTGTGGGTGTAACTGAGTGAGGGTTAATTTGCATATTATTCTCTTATTAGATAAGATCTTAGCTTCCACAAGAAAAATGTATTGGCTCATTTTCCTAAGCTACCACACACTCCGCAGGACATTCACTTTCTTTTAGTTTAGTGGAATTTTGTTAAAATGAACCTAACTCCAAGAAATCAAATTTCTAATCTGTAAGCCCTAAATATGGAACAGAGCTGACATCAAGTTTATCTATTGTGAATAAGATAAAAAGTTATTTACATGCAAGGAGGAAAACAGAGAGGCATTAGAGAATACCACCCACGCCATTTTCCTTTTTCCTACACCACTTTGTATATTTTACTGTCTGATTCTGGTGGAAATCAGAGAAGCTAAATGAATTTTCTTTCGCAGTAACAGGGGTAAGGAGAGTTGAAAGATAATTACAATTTGATGACTAAACAAAACAAATGTAACAGTTATTCTCACCTGCCAGGAGCAATTCCAAAAACATATAATTAAAGATTCATTATAGAATATGAAAGATACATAGACAAAGATCAAGGAAATGTATTGTTCACAAGTATTTTTAGCATGATACCTGCAACCAAACCAAAAAGCACCATTTGGGTCCTCAATGGTGGATGTCAAAAAAATCTCAGCAAGTCCAAATGTTTTACTGTCTCAGAATGGGATCTGTAATGGTAATTGTTCTGTGTTGTTGTTTTTTTCTTGTTTATTTTCATATAAAATTATAAAGCCTCTTTCCCCTACAACTGAGAAAGATATTATGGAAAATATGTATGTGTCTGTGTGCACATATATGCACTCTTAATCATAGTTAAATATCTTAATACATTCACCTTTAATAAATTTTTTCAAAACATACAAAATCTTTATTTCCCACATTAAACAAGTTGGGAAATGTTAAGGCTTATCTAAGAAAAATTAAGCCAAACATTCATTATTTTTCTCTAGCACAGTGATATAAAACCATCTAATGCAAAATAACAACAAAACAATAATAAACATGTCTAGGACTTATAGAAAAAAACTTTTATAGGACAACATTGCAGTAAAAAGTTCCTAAGAAAGGGATATTAGCACTTAACTATATTCAATTGGCTTATACTCATGTCCTAAAAAATCTAGAAACATAGCTACCCCCCAAAAGATACATATTTATACATGGTAAGTCTTTCAAAACATATAAATGCTTTTTAAAGAAAGCATACTGTTTTAATTGCTGAAGTATCTTCAGCCTTCTTAAAAATGACAAGCCCTTTCAATTAGAATAGTTAAAATCAAAAACTAATATTGAATTTGACACATGGTTTTGTCTTCATTTACAAACACAGTACATTAAAAGAACATGCATTGAACACTATAGCTTTACTGGTTGTGAAATCAAAGTAAGTGAACCCATATTGCTTCTTTCATCGTACAAATAAAGAAACTAAAGAAATGTAGTGACTTGTCTTAGATTATACAGTTTGTTAATGACAAAACTATGATTGAAATCCACCACTCCTCCATCCTTACACACCTCCCATTAAACTATATTATCAATAACTAACAAATAAATCATCAATTAGTGGTTACAAATGTCTTGGTTATTTTTTGTTCATAAAAAATATTGGATGAAGCATATAATTTATAAAAATATCACCAACTTGTATAATTCAGAAGTGAAATAAATGCCAAGGAGATATTTTTTAATTATTTATTATGGATTCCATCAAGGAAAGAGAACCTGTAGATAATAAAAACCCTGGAGATGTCTAAAAATATACTTTCTTTCTGCTTCCCATCTACTAATAATAGTTGTTCAGCATAGATACAGAATCTTATCATACTGTAATCCATTATTATGGGTTAAAGATATATCAATGAAGTATCTATAGAAAGCCAGCTACCAGAACGCTGTAATGACCGGTCACTATGATGCCCACTGTGGCCAGTGAACTAGCCCAATCAAGGGTAGGGTGGCTGGCCAACACCCCCTCTCCGTGGCCC
>PVJC01038523.1:0-16714 GCA_004026665.1 Murina feae | reverse complement strand
GGGGCATCGGGGAGCGGGAAAGAGGTGGCAGGGGGTCAGTGGCCCGCTTGGTGGGCTTCCCAGGCCCCTTGCAGGGCACCAGGAAGTAGGAAAGCAAGGTGGTGAGATGGGGAGCGGGAAAGAGGCGGCGGGGGAGGGGTGTCTCGGCCTGCTTGGTGGCTGCCCAGGCCCTTTGCGGGGCACTGAAGAGTGGGAAAGCAAGGCTACAGGGGCCGGGGTCCTGCTTGGCAGCTCCCCAGACCCCTTGGCGGCACTGGGAAGTGGGAAAGGAAGGCAGCAGGGGACGGGTGAGTGGGAAAGAGTTGGCGGCCTGCTTGGCGGCTCCCCAGGTCCCTTCCGGGGATCAGGGAGCAGGAAAAGGCTGGCCTGACCACAAGGCGGGGTTTTCCCTGCTTTCTGGTGGCTGGAGGAAGATGGGCAGTAGGCAAGCTTGGGAGGCAGGCAGCACCCAGCCCTGGCCACAGCTCAAAAAAGAGAACAACATGAAGGGGAGGGCAAGAGTCTGAGAGATCAACATAGAGGAGGTGCCTGCTCCAAGCCTTGATGGTGTGTCTGGGGGCAGGTCCCCAGCAGGCAGACACACACAGGAGGACTGCTCCGAGCCTCAGATGCGGCTGGGGGTAGGTCCCCAGTGGCCACACACACACACACACACACACACACAGAAGGCACCTGGCAGACTGGGGCCATCATAGGACATCCACTGAGGGGTCCCAGACTGTGAGAGGGCACAGGCCGGGCTGAGGGACTCCCTCCACCCCGAGTGCACAAATTTTGTGCACCGGGCCCCTAGTTCTGAGATGTTTCGCATGTACTAGTGTAGTGACTCAGGGGAGACTATTTCTCTCCAAATCCTGAGCCCCCCAATATGGAGGAAGCTCTCCCTTTATACCCTTTGGTTTCTTTGTCCCCCAAATATGGACGGGACTTCCGGACTTTGTGTGGGCTTTACAAGAAGCCCCATGTGTTGGGGTGGGGGCCGCGAGAGCACACCTTAAGGCCTGGCCTGGCGCCAGTGCTATTACCCTCTCCGGGGGCTGTGTATGGTTTGCGGTCTCTGTAAAGGGGGAGGTGTACTTAGGTGAACCGGTCTTGCAAGACCAGATTGTGGAGGAAGGGGCAGTGACTTCATTATAGGCCACGGAGAATGTGCATTAGGTACTGCACAAACACAAATGGCTTCTTCCCCCATCAGCAGCACCCTCCCCTGTGCATACAGAAACAGCTTGAATCAGGCTTTTGAAGACAATGAGGTCACTTCAGAAGCCCCGTTCTCTATAAACAGCGTAGTAAAACCAGTTAGTGAGACAGCCTCCTGTTTTTTTTAATTCAATGAATGTTTTCAATGAACTGCATTTTACAGCTCACTGTTAACTCAACAAAATGAAGTTTTAAACCTAACATCATTGTTTTGAACTCACGAAATAGGTGTGTTCATGACACACACCTGTGCACAGCATCATGCAACCTCCATTCACGCCAACTTAGACTGGTAGAGGCCCCCCGGATAGGCATCCAGGGTACCCCGCTACATACCCCTGCACCCCTCCTCTCTCCTCCTCCCACTTACTCGAGCCCTCAAACAGGCACACTCAGGATTTAAATCAATCCTAACAATATTTCTCTGAAGCATGAAGAAGTCAATAGGGTTGATTGCAAATTTATGTCATAAAGCAGTGGCGATCCATCTCATGGAAAGACTCTTAAAATGAAGTGACTTATCTTTCAAGTGAATCTTTAATTTTCAGTAATCTGTTTTTTTGGTGTTAAAAAATATCCTGAAATTGATGGGCTGGCTCATGCTGAAGTTCTGACTTTCTGATCAATTTGACTTTTCACTATGGGACTTTGGAGAGGTAAACCTGATTCTAAATTTTTATCGACCTCCAGGTCACAGCCCAGTAGCCGAATGTCCCGTGTCCGTGTTTTCCATGCTTGCCCATTCCCGCCCGCCTCCCGGCCTCCTCAGGGCTCCCAGAGCTGGGCCCAGAACGGGGAGGCGCATGAGACCTGGGGATTAGACCCTGGCCCCCCCGTTTCTGAGGAGAGCCCTGGAGCCCCAATCTGCATCTGGAGGGGAACCATGGCTCCAGTCACATGGTGGGCTGGTCTCCAGGGACCCCCACTTTTGTCTTGGTCATTTCTCTCAGGAAGGAAGGGACCAGGCCCGGCTGCAGTGTGTGTGAGTGTGTGAGTGAGTGTGTGAGTGTGTGTGAAAGTATGTGTGTGTGTGTCTGTGTGTGTGACTGTGTGTGAGTGTGTATGTGTGTGTCTCTCTGTGTGAATATATGAATGTGTGTGTGAGTGTGTTGTATGTGTGTGAGTGTGTGTCTCTGTGTGCATATGTGTGTGTATGTGTGTGAGTGTGTAGGTGTGTCTCTGTGTGTGTGTCTGTGTGAATGTGTGTATGTGTGTGAGAGTGTGTGTTTGTGTGTGGGTGTGTCTCTGTGTGTGAGTGTATGTCTCTCTGTGTGTGAATGTGTGAATGTGTGTGAGTGTGTGTGAGTGTGTGTGGGTTTGTCTCTCTGTGTGTATGATGTGTGTGTATGTGTGTGTGTCTGTGTGTACACACGTGCATGCACACACACATCACACATCACATGTTTTTAGGGAAAACATCACTAGGCTCTTCTGAATCTCTCCCATTCTTAAGACTACTATTCTTTAGAAAGATATTTTTATTGATTTCAGAGAGGAAGGGAGAGGGAGAGAGAGAGAAACATCAGTGATGAGAGAGAAGCATCAGTCAGCAGCCTCCTGCCCGCCCCCTCCTGGGGATCGAACCACAACCTGGGCATGTGCCCTGATAGGAATCAAACAGTGACCTGTTGGTTCATAGGCCAACGCTCAACCACTGAGCCACACCAGCCGGGCAAGTCTACAGTTATAAAAGGCCCAGGAGCAAGACTAAAGCACCCGGGCTTTCCCGTTAGGAGTCAGCATCGATGGGCGATGGCAGGACAGCGCCTCACCCTCTGAAAATCACCTTGACCATTTGATCCCAGGTGTCAATGAGGCACTGCCCCAAACCCCCGGTTGAGATGGGGAAGCTCCAAGAAGCAGAACATGGGTGGGTGCTAAGGAAGCACTCTGCTCCCCACCCCACACACTGCATTGTGGTGGGGAGACCGGGCCGGGCCTCCAGACTGCGCGCAGGTCCTGCCCCTGTCTCCATGCCCCTCTGACAGACAGAGACAAGGGACCTCCGTCCACTCTACTCCACAGAAACGGAGGCCACAGACGTTCGTGTGAGGAAGCACTCGGACCTGGAACCTGCAGTGCACTGGGAAGCGGTGGGCATTGACAGCCCTTGGTGCTGTGGCAGGGATGTGGCACGAGGCCGAGGAGCCCAGGAAAGCACACGGTTGTCCTGATCTGTTTCTCTGCCCGACTGTTGAATCTCCTCTATGGTTTTCCTTAAGTGACAGATTCTTCAGACACTCCCTAGGTTTTGTAACGCTCTGTCCCTTAGAAATGGCTGCAGCACATTCAGACCTGTTTTCTCTACGGCTGTCCTGCCCCCAGGGGTCAGGAGGGCAGCTATTCTCATCCTGTTTACAGCGGAGGACGCTGAGGCCTGGCAGGGCGAAGCCCCTTGTCCCAGGCCTCACTGTGAGAAGACAGGGGGTGGCATCAACCTACCGCCCAGCTCCGGTCACAAGGCTGAGAGCGGATGAGGCTCTGTCCTGCCACCGCCCATCATCCATCACGCAGAGCCCTCCCCCCGAACTTTGCACAAAATGAAACCCACTCCTGGCTTTTTAACATCTGGGGTTTGGAGGAGAGTCCAGGGTGGTGGGAAGCCATCTTCCCTCCGTGGTGCTGCCAAGTTCTTCATGCCACGCACAGGCCTCCTCCGGAGAGCCAGGGCAGAGAAGCAAGTGGGGGCTGGTGGGGGACTCGCTCCTGGAGCCTCTCTGCTCTTCCTGTCAGTCTCCCTGGGTTTACTGTAAACAGGCATGGGTAAGCCCTAGCTGGTGTGCTCAGTGGGTAGAGCATCAGCCTGTGGACTGAAGGGTCCCAGGTTGGATTCTGGCACCTCAGTTGCAGGTTCCCTGGTCCTGGTCATGGTGCATGCACAAGGCAACCAATGGATGTGTCTCTCTCACATCGATGTTTCTCTCTGTCTCTCCCTTTCCTTTCCACTCTCTTTAAAAAAAAAAAAATCAATGGAAAAATATCCTTGGGTGAGGATTAACAAAAGAGACAGCCAGCCAGCCAGCATGGGCATGTCAGAGACCACAGCCAGCCAGCCTGCTGGGCTTTCCTCCCGGACTGGGGGGAGGAGGCCAGGAGGCATTCCAGGGAGATACCTCCACCTCCACTTACCTTCCAGGTCACTTGGATGCTCTGTGAGGTCACTGGCTGCAAAGTGACGTCCACGGGGGGCCCATCAGGGGCTGGTGGGGAGGAAGAAGAGTGATGTTAAGGGTCAAGTCCCCGAGGAAGAGTCCTGTGCCCCCCTTCCTGTCCCCTGAGCTGGGGGACTGCTGGGCAGGTGGGACATGCTCACTGACAAGAGCAGACGATCTGCCTATGAGTCCCCTGAAACCATCCTGGGCTTATGTTTCCTCCTTATTCTCTGCCATTTTTCACATGTTCAATAGTATGAAGTGTGGCGAGAGTGTGTCGTGGCAAGAACTCTTAGACTCGTATGCACGTCTGATGACTCTAATCCTACAGCTGCTCGTGTCCCCTAGAGAAATGCATGAACTGTGTACAAACAAGCACCCAAGTGCTCTCACTCCAACTGTAAACTGCAGATGCCCAGCTGCAGGGCAATGGACAGGCGGACTGTGATACAGCCCTCAGGTGGGGTACCCCACGGCGCTGAGAAGGCCCGCATGCTACGGCTGTACTAAAGACAGGACTCTCATACACATTTTTGATCAAAACAAGGAAGAAAAAAGAATATATAAACTATAACTTCACGAACACATGCAATTAGAAAATAGGCGGAACTAAACTCTATGGTGTATGTGCACAGACATTGCGGTGACAATATAGGAAAGTAAAGCAAGCAAGTTAAGACACTGGCTACATCAGCAGGAGGGATGGAGTTGTGGCTGGGAAGGGGCATGGAGAGGTCGCTGGTGTGTTGGCAATGACAATGTGTATTGGCTATCTTAGTTCTTATGTTATTTGTAAAGCTGCACACAGCTTTACAAATCTATATCATCTATATCTATATCTATATCTACATCATCTATATCTATATTTTTCTCTCTATCTCTATCATCTCCATCTCTTTCACCTCTCTCTACATCATTTCTATCTCTATCATTTCTATCTCTGCCTGTATCTCTCTATCTCCATTTCTCTCTATCTCTATCTCTATAATCTCTCTATCTCTATCATCTCTATTTCTAGCTCTTTCATCTCTATCTCTGTATCTATCTCTATTTCTCTCTATCTCTCGTCTCTCTCTATCTCTATCATCTCTATTTCTATCTCTATCATCTCTTTCTCTACCTCTCTCTATCTCTGTCATCTCTCTCTGTCTCTATCTCTATCATCTCTCTATCTCTATCATTTCTATTTCTATCTCTCTCTCTCTCTCTATCTCTCTCTCTCATCTCTCTCTCTCTCATCTCTATAATCTCTATCTCTATCTCTCTATCTCTTTCTATCTATCATCTCTCTCTGTCTCTATCTCTATCATATCTCTCTGTCTCTATCTCTATCATCTCTCTATCTCTATCATCTCTCTATCTCTATCATCTCTATTTCTCTCTCTCTCTCTCTCTCTCTCTATCTCTATCTCTATCTCTCTCTCTATCTCTCTCTAGAGAGAATATACAGCAACATAGATCTTGTTTAAAATTTCAGGAAACCCCATGAGAAAGGTCACGGAAAATAATCCAGGGCACTAGCACCCCATCCTTTGCAGATCTAGCACATTCCTTCCCATACAGGCTGGGGCTGGGGGGGCAGGGCAGCACCATGGACAGCTCCCAGAGGCCCAGGGAGGCGCCTCGCCTGGAACAGGCCAAGTGGATGGATGGGGCGGGCGTGAGCAAACACCCGGAGATCTCCCTCCCCCTTCCCTCTAACCGCCAGCCCACCGCCGTGGACAGGGTGGGTGTGGGCCCTGGGCAGGCAAGGGGCTCACCGGCCTCCTCAGTGCTGACAGTGAGCCCTTTGCTGGGCTCGCTGCGGCCGATCTTGTTGAAGGAGTACATGCGGATGCTGTACACGGATGCCGGGTGCAGGTCCACGATGTTGGCCTGGTTGATGGTGGGCGAGATGTTGCGCGTGGACTGCTTTAAGTCCCAGGAGTCTGCGGAGAGGACGCTCGTTTCCAACCACAGCCAGGCAGGCGCCAAAGCCCCTCCCAGCCTCAAGCACATCACACCCAGTCTCGAGGGTGATGCCCGGGAGGGGTCCGGCTCCCAGAGGTGGCAGTGAGAGGGCACAGCCGCACCTTTACGGAGAGGGAAGGTCTGCTCCATGAGGCTCAGAGAGACCCGGGACCGCCCGGGCATGCGAGCAGCAATGCACGAATGGAGGTCGAAACCCCGCTCTCCGTGGGCCTGGCTGGCTTCCCGACTCAACCCTAAGACAGGGTCAGATGAGGCGCTTCCGGGGGTCCTCCCAGGACCACCCTTTGCTTGCTGTCTCCAAGGGCCTGACTGGGCGGGGCCCTTCTAACTCACCTCTCACAGCACACAGTGGCCTGTCTGAACTGGGAGCACCCCCTCGGCCAGCAGTCCCACCGCAGAGGGGGAAGCCACGCATCCCCCTCCCCACTCCGAGTGCCTCACAACTTCCTTCCCGTGTGCACGCATGTGGAATGGCGCTGGGTGTGACTGGGTCGGGCAGCCGACAGACTTAGTACCAGATGCCCAGTCCAACCTCACCTCCTTCTTCCCCAGCAGGAGAATGGTCTCCTGGAAGAGGACGGCATGTCCCTGATGCATCTGGGGGCACTGGCACCCATGCCAGGGCAAACATTCAGCAACACTGTGGCGTGTGAAAAATACAGAGGACTGCCAGGGCCCCCGGGAGAGCGTCCCTGCACCTCAAGAGGAAGGCAGTCATGTCTTTTTTTATCTTTAAATATATTTTTATTGATTTCAGAGAGGAAGGGAGAGGGGGAGAGAGAGAGAAACATCAACGATGAGAGAGAATTACTGATCAGCTGCCTCCTGCACACCCCCCACTGGGGATCGAGCCCCAAACCCCAGCATGTGCCTGGACCGGGAATCAAACTGTGACCTGGTTCATAGGTTGACGCTCAACCACTGAGCCACGCTGGTTGGGCTGCAGTCATTCCCTCAACGTGTTTTTGCTGTGCGCCTACTCGGGGGTTCCAGAGAGAAATGGGAAGGAGGTGCTGTTACAGCGATGCCCAAGTGAGGACCTACCACCCTGAGGTTCATAACCAGATTTCTTAATTGGCACTTCACTTTGAAAAGCACAAAAGGCAAAGTGCAAGCGAACAAGCTGTCAGGAGGGCGCAAGCGTCTTCCCAGGCACGTCTCGATGCCAGCGCTCAGTCTCCAGGCCTTCTAAATCCGCCGTACAGGCTCCTGAGAGTTCTCAGTAGAAAAGATTACGTTGTGCTCGCCTCAGTTTAATCCCGAAGCCAGGAAAGAAGGCCAGCACATTCTAGAATGAGCTTTAGACGGTTTTTTAAGCGAGCACCTGCTAAAGCAGGAGACCCGGGCACCGGAAGAAACCGCTCTTCCGGATTCTGGTTAACATGTTTTCCAAAACGCCCCCCTCAGCTGCAGGCTCAGCACCTGCGCAGGTACTGCCCAGCGCCCCACCTGCAGCTTTGCACTTAATTCTTTAGTTTCACGAGCCCAAAAGTCACACGTGTCAGGCTGTGGATGCTCAGACACATTCTGGCCTTATCCTTCCACTCCCCTGCCCCCAGCAGGAAAGGCACTCAGGGGCTCGCCGGTTAAGCCAGAATGGCACATATGCAGGCTGTGACCTGCTGTGGGCACCTCTTGGTTTGGGAGGGATGGGCCTGCGACATGGGCAGTGCTCGCTCCTCTCTGTGGCACCTGGGGGCTGGTGTCAGCCCACACGTCCTACTTGATCTGCCGTGTTGGTACGTGGGGACCTGTCCATGAGTCAGTGTATTCATATCTGATGAGTGCAGAGTGGGGAGACCCACACACTGTGTTTGAACATGACGAGGCTAGGAAAACACGGCGCTAATATTTGCCAAGCACCTGCGATGTGTCAGGTGTGCATGGGGCAGTGTAAACATTCATTAGTTACTCCTCCCCATTCATTGATGTCAGCGCCATAAATCCACAGCACGGGGGACCCGCACGCGCCTCGCCGGGTTGTCACCTGGCCTCCCAGGTGTGCCCCCTCCACCTGGTCCCCTAGGCTCCCCAGTAGAACACCTTCTGGCTTTTCTCTCACCTCGTAGGTCATCGCTTTGCTGTCTGCTTGGACAGCGCATCTCCCCTCTACCTCCACTAATGAACGGTTCGCTGACAGGTCCATCCTCTACCTCCTTCTCGCACTCCCTTTGCTTCACCTACCCATGAGCCATGCCCACCTATACACAGGCGACTCACAGATTTCCATCAGCCCGGACCTCTCCCTGGAATTCCAGACCCTAGAGCTCACACCCAACGTGTCCAGGACAGAGGTCTTGACCATCACCCTGCAAAGACACCCCCTTCCTGGATTCCCTGACTCATGTTGTGCCAGAAACTCAGGTGTTCTTCTTTTTTAAAAATACAGTTTTAATGATTTCAGAGAGGAAGGGAGAGGGGGAGAGGGAGAAACATCAATGAAGAGAAAGAATCATTGGTTGGCTGCCTCCTGCGGGGCCCCCCCCCCACTGGGGATCACATGCCTGCAACCTGGGCATGTGCCCTTGACCGGAATTGAACCCGGGCCCTTCAGTCTGCAGGCCGACTCTCCATCCACTGAGCAACACCAGCCAGGACTAAGGTGTTATTGATGCTTCTCTTTCTCTCCCTGCCTATCAAGTCCAATAGCTTTTGTGCCCCATGAAGCTGCTGGATCTCTTCACTTCTTTCCATCCCCATCTCTACCCCAGGCCAAGCCACTGTCACCTCTCATAGAAGCAGGGAAATGATATCCCAATTAGTTAGCCTCCCAGAACCCACCATGTGCCCCTCCCACCTGTTCTCCACACTGCAGCCATCATCACTCTACAAGCATGACTGACACCTCTTACCGGCCAACCACTCTATCTTGGCATTGAGAATGGTTTTCCCAAAAAACTGCTACTACCACCCTCTTGCATAAAACTCTTCAATACATTTTCCTTGTTAGGATAAATACAATATGTTTTTAAAATATATCTTTTCATTTTAAAATTATAGTTGATATAAAATATTATATTAATTTCAGGTGATTAGACATTTATAACTTACGAAGTGATCACCTGATAAGTCTCGTCCCCATTAGACACCATAGATTTAGTTATTGCAATATTATTGATTCTATTCTTGTTTGGGAAGCTCTTTATTTTTCCTTCAATTTTGAGTGATAGCTTTGCTGGGTGGAGTAATCTTGGTTGTAGGTCCTTGCTTTTCATCACTTTATGTATTTCACACCAGTCCCTTCTGGTTTGAAATGTTTCTGTTGAGAAATCAGCTGGCAGTCTTGTGGGTGCTCCCTTGTAGGTAACAGCCTTACTCTTGCTGCTTTTAAGATTCTCTCACTGTCTTTAAGCTTTTGCATTTTGATTATGATGTATGTGTGGGCCTCTTTAGGTTCATCTTGTTTCAGAGTCTCTGTGCTTCCTGGACTTCACGAGGTTAGTAAAGTTTCCTATCACTATTTTTTTTTTCAAATATGTTTTCAATTTCTTGTTTTCAACTTCTGACACCCCCATAATGTGAATGTTGGTACCCCTGAAGTTGTCCCAGGAGCTCCTCACACTTTTGATTTTTTTCTTTCACTATTGACATTTTTAAAAAATTCTTTTTTCTTTTTGCTGTTCTGATTAGGTGTTTTCTGCTTCCTTATCTTCCAAACTGCTGATTTGATTCTCAGCTTCATCTACTCTGCTGTTGATTCCCTGTAACATATTCTTCATTTTAGTTAATGTATATTTTTCATTTTAGACAGGTTCTTTTTTTATGTTTTCTGTCTCCATTTTTATCTTTTCTTCTGTTTGTTAAAGTTCTCGCTAGCTCCTCCACTCCTCTCCTAAGTTCATTGAGCATCCTTATAACCAGTGCTCTGAACTCTACACTGGCAGATTGCTAATTTCTATTTTGTTCAGTTCTTTTTCTGGAGTTTTGATCTGTTCTTTCATTTGGGACATGTTTCTGTGTCTCCTCATTTTGGCTGCCTGCCTGTGATTGTTCCTGTGTATTAGGAAGAGATGTTACATCTCCTGGGCTTGGTAGAGTGTCCTTATGTAGTACGTGTTCTATAGGGCCCAGTGGCACAGCCTCCCCTGTCACCTGAGCTGGGTGCTTCAGGTGCACCCCCGTGGACTCCTTGCATCTTCCTGATGAAGTTGAGCCTTGATTGCTGTTGGCACATTAATGGAAGGGATTTACCCCAAGACTCACTGGCTGCAGGGATGAGCTGTGACCACTGTGGGGGATCAGCTGTGCAGGGGGCAACCCCATGGGAGGAGAACTCACTTTAGTATGGGGCTCAGGTGCTTCCTGAGTCCACCCCTTGAGTGTGTCCCTTGTGGAGGTGGTTGGGTGGTGCTTCAGTATGGTCTGAAGCTGTCCACTGGGTGCACCATCTCTGGGGCCTCCTGGGAGGTGCAGACAAAGGTCAGTCACTGCCTGAGCCCAGTCTGGGGCCACCTGGCATGAGATAGAGAGAGAACTGCAGATGGCTGTTACTTGTGCTGGACTTTGATGTGCCCAGGAGAGGCCAAACTGCGAACCAAGGCCTGCTGCCACTAGTGCCGGGCGTGGGCCTGGGTCCCTTGGAGGGTACAGGGTACACAGAAGCCATATGTTGGTGTTTGCGAGATTTAGGAACACCAGCAGCCATGAGCCAAGACAGGCTGTTTGTATGGAAAAGCCACTGAAAAGTGTTTGGGTGCGCCTGCAGGTTGGGTGGGCGGGGCCTCCGGGAATCACCAGGGCAGATAAACAGTGTTAGCTACGGTGATGGTGACTCAGATGGGGCACCCACCTGCTGGCTCTATGGGAGGCAGACTCAGAAAAGGAACAATGACCTCTTCTAGCACTCTGTCTGGGAGAAAGCTGCCCTTCCAGCTCTCACTCTGATGCCAGACACTTCAGTTCTTCCTATGCCCCTGGTGCCTTTCAAGTTGCTGCTTCAGCGTTGGAGCTCAGAGGGAGTGAGTCAGAGTAAATCTGTGCCTGCGCCCTTTAAGAGGAACTGTCTGGGCACCACCAGCCTCTGTGCCACTCAGCCACAATTCCCGCTGGTTTTTACAGCCTGAAGTTATGGGGACTTCTCTTCCCAGTTCTGGAACCCTGGGCTGGGGGGGGGGGTCTGGTGTGCACCTGGGACCCCTGGATCCTCAGAGTGGACCTTGTCAGCTGAGGTCAGCTGAGATCTTCTTCCTGTTTTTAACCATCACTTGTGGGTATGGAACCAGCCTCCTACCAGTCTCAGTGCAGCTTCTTTCTATCCTTAGTTGTAGGACTTCTGTGCAGCTGGGTTTCCGGTGGTTATGCACAATGGTGGTTCTGTAGTTTAGCTGTATTTCGGATGTGGTTGCGGGAGGTTTCGATTCCTGCAATTACTTATGACGCCATCGGCACTGGAAGAGCCAGAACATTTTTTTAACGTGACCCAGGCCCTGCAGCATGTGGCTTGGTCCTCCCTTTTCAGCCTCATCTCCATCACTCCTCTCTGCACCCCACAGCACTTAGAGCCCTTTTCATTGCGGGGTCTTTTCGAAGGGTCCACTGTGAGCCCAAGGGACGCTGAGCTCCCTGAAGATAAGAGTCACGTCTGACATGTAGCACCCTGCCAACCTGGCCGGCGTGGGCACTTGAAGCTGTGGTTGGTTTTGGGTCAGAGCCTCTTTTTTGTTCTTTATTTTGGCAGTAAATACCCCTGCCTTTCCCTCCCTTGCCTCACTCAGCTGCCAATCATAGGAAGGTGGGGAGGGGGACATCCCAGAGAGTGGCCCCCCATTTTCCCCCTGTTGCCAGTCTTTCGCAGGTGGAGGTGACCTCATGTTCCCAAATCATCTTTGATGTTGGCACAAAACAGCTCTCTCCCCACAACCCTTCCAGGCTAATGCGTCAGAGTCAAATCTGGAGGCCTCGGGCCGACTTTCCACATGTGATCACTGCCGTCTCTCTGGCCCCGAGCAGCTGGAACCAGGGCCTGTTCTCCTCCCGTTCCTCTTCAGCTCTCTCAGGGTACCGCGTGGGCCTTGGTGAATTCCGTCTCCTTTAATATTCCCTTTCATAGGAGCTGCGCTTGCCCAGATTAACATATTTCATTAAGGGCTCTCTCTCCCTTTCTTCATCAAAGGGTTTATGATGCAAAACATTCTTCTTAGGGAAATAAGGCAGCGGCTGGGGAGATGCCAGCACCTCCTGCTCTGCTGGCTGCTGGCTGGGAGGGGCACGGAGTCTTTGGTTTTGCAGGCGACACAGTCACTGTGGGGGAGCATCTGGGACAAAAGCCACATCTGGAGCATTGAGTGTCCACTCTGCATCTCCAATCTCCTCGACCGCGTTCGGAGCCCGTGTGGCCATCTCTCCGCAGTTCCCAGAGGAGGTTCCTGGGCCTCAGCTGCTCACCGCCACCCAGCGCCAGTCCCTCTCCCAGCCGCACTCTAGCTCACACTGTGGAGGCCGATGGCCGGTGCCATGAGGCTGCCTGCCAGGCGTGGAGGCCGTCCTCAGAGAACCCGCCCCAGCTGCTTGCGTAGGGAACAGGGGCAAAATGTGGCGCCTGCATTAACTCTGCACAGTGCCACCTGGTAGATTCTTGAGGATACTGCTGCTTGTCGTTCAGCTTTCATGTGTCGTCACTCAGCTGCGCGGGCGGCTTGGGAAGGGCGGGCTTGGGGATGTCCCTGGGAGCGTTAGCATGAGGACCAGGCAGGAAACCTGGCAAAGGGCACAGTTGGGGCAAGAAGGGGGTCGGGCCAGGGGAAGGGAGAGTAGAGGCACAGGCCAGGGCTGTGGAGAATTAGAATGTGCCAGACTCCGTGCCAGGTACCACCACACCCCCGGGGAGCACATGCTGCTGCCTGGTTGATGGACAGAGAGATGTCCCTGGACATTGGGTAGCTGCTGAAGGTCACCGGCTCTGACCTGGGTCAGCCTGTTCTGCTTTGCTGGTGGTCTTTGTGCCACTGTTCTGCACGCAGGAAGAAGGTCTATGTAAACACATGCACACACACGCACACACACACACACATCTCCCTTCTCCCTCTGCTCGCCCGTCCGTTCCCTAGGAGACCTTCAGGTCCCATGTGATAATTTGTGGTGTATGATGTGGGACTGTGTAGTGCAGGGCGGTGGCTCTGGAAGCATGTGTGTGCATGTGCGCACATGTGTGTGCCGTGTATGTCCTCATGCCAGCTGCACCGCCTGCTCCCAGGGCAGCGCTGTGTCTGCGATTTGTTTCTCTCCCACCACAGGGCTGTTACATGATCTGCGAAAGGCGAAGGCACTTGGTGCCAGCTGCTGACTGACAGGCACAGGCCCTCCAGCCTGCAGGTCCCTGGGCTGTGCCTGCCGCGCGAGGGCTGTGACTTAGAAGGGGGGAGGGGGGACTTGCGTTACTAAGGACTTCTCACAGCCTGTGCGAGACAGTCTCAGCTCTGAGCTCTCCGGCCAGGCGGTCCCGGCACCCCACCTCCCCCGGGGAACTCGCTGGGCTCCTGGCCTGACCCCAGGAGTCACCTGTGGCTCTGCCGCACTCCTTCTCCCGAAGGCAGGGGAGGCCGTGGGAGTGGGGTGTCTGAGGGTCCCCGAGGCTGGGAGACTGGCCCGGCTTTCTTTCTCTCCAGGTGCAAAGCCCTGGATGGGAGGGTCTGAGGTGCTTTCATGCCTCGCCCACCACTCTGCCTCCCTTTCCGGCGCCCCCAGCTCTGGGGTGGGCAGGGCGAGTCCTTGCCCTGCAGGGAGCTGGAGGGGGGGGGCAGGCGAAGCCACAGACACGCTCTTCCCTTCCCACCTCCTGTGCTGCCGTCCAGACGTGTGATGTTCTCAGCCTCGCTCTGCCAAGCGCTGCCCCAGGAAAGGTTTCCACACATTACAGAGTAGCTGGTGGAGGGGGGCAGGCGGCATGGGAGGCCAGGGCAGGAAGGCTGGTACACAGAGCAGTGGGCGGGGGTGGGAGCCAGCCCTGGCACCCACTGCCCACTCCAGCTGTGAGGGCAGACAGGGCGGCGGGACAGCGTGCACTGCCACCCAAAGACGTGGCCCTCAGGCACACCCATCCCTTCCCGCCTGGCTGCTGGACCTCAGAGGGTCCTGGGGAGTGAGGTGGGCACAGCGGCCCCACCCCATGTCTCCTCGGAGGCCCTGCTGCTGGTCGCCGCCTAACCCCGCCCTTCCCATGGCAACTGCCAGGCTCTCACACCATCCCCAGCGAAGGAAAGGCTCAGTGGAGTGCCCAGTGCCCGCGCAGCCTGGCCCCGAGCACGGCTGCTCTTCTTGCCCAGGCAGTGGCTCTGTGACCCCTCAGCCCCCGGCTGGAAGGCCGCTCCCTGCATGGTGTGCACAGGCCCTGCCCCCCCGTCCCTGAGTCCAGGCCCCTCACCTCTCCATCTTCCAGGCTTCCGCAGGATGGGGGAGATGCTTCTCTGACCCACCAGGGGCAGCCCCCTCTGCACCCCCTCCCACACACAGGGCGAACTCGGGGTGCAGGCTGCCCCCTGGCTTTCTCCCCAGCGAGACCATAGCTTCTCCTGCAGAAAGCGCATCAAGCACGGCCCCAGTGCCCTGGACAGGGGGCAGCTGTGGCTCTGTGTCTCCCTCCCACTCACCACAGCAGCGTGGAGCGCCTGTGTGGGGTGCTGTGCTGGGTGTGGGAGAATAGGAGGGTCAGGGCTGGGGCGGCCCATGAGCATGCTCTGTGCTGAGGAAGGCAGGAAGGGCTGGAAAGGTTTGGGGGGGAACGAAATCTTGGACCGCGTCTAAGACCCACAAGCTGAGGCGGGCTGTCAGGGAGCGAAGCGGGGAGGCCTGAGCGCCCAGACTTTTGTTTTTAACTGAAAAGTGTGCACAGCTACGGGAGCGGATCCCAAAGGCACAAGAGGGTCAGAACGAGAAGCTGTTTTCTTCTCGCCCCTGCCCGGGAGCCAGCTGGGGGCCCTCACAGGTCAGACCCCGCCCCCCCTTCCCCGCCCCCCGCCCTCTGTTGCCCATTCATCACGTGCCACCCTGAGAGAGTCACACAGATGTGAACACTAATGCCTGTGCCTCACCTTTGGCGTGGTTCACGTTCCAGGCCTCTCGTCCCTCCGAGACCCCTTTCCCTGACCGTGCCCCCCCTTTCCCCAGAGGCCCAGGGTCACTGTCCGCTCAGCCCACAGGGTCACAGTGATGGGCAGCCTCGCAGGAGCTGGCTGCGCCCTAGGGGAGGGGCCTGGGAGGGTTCCTCTTCCGGGGACTCCCACCCACCACCCATCCACCCCATTCTCGGCAAGGAACTGCCGTCCAGCTCCCTCCCAGTCACCACATCATCCCAAACCAGGACCCAAATCAGGACGGCTGGTGACCCGCCAGCCAGACAGCCCCAGGCCCAGGCCCAGGCCCAGGTGACCCACCAGCTGCCATGTCTCTGACCCCCCAGCCCAGCCTCCAGCCCAGGACCTTTGAATTGCTTTAAATCTGACCACTCTGTGGGCTTCCAGGGCAGCACTGGAAAGGAGGAGCTAGGACCCCTCCTCATTGGCTATGGACCCTCCGTCTGCTCCCTGGGTTTGAGTCCCACCAGTGTCCCTCCCCTTGGAAGCCACAGGGGCTGTGCTGGCGTGCCCACCTAGAGGGCAGCCCCGAGACCCTGGCGCTGTCCCAGGGGCCCGGGCAGGGCAGCTCGGGCCCTGATGGCTCAGCTGAGTACCTGACTTGTTCTTGTACTCGATGTCGAAGCCCGTGATGATGCTGTTTCCATCGAATCGCTGGGTCCAGCGCAGGTTCATGCTCCGGGCCTTCACCTCCCGGATCTCCAGCTCGGGGGGGTCTGGGGGCTCTGGGCGTGGCAGGGAGGGGGCAGAAGTGAGGATGGCAGCAGAGAGCTTGGCCTCCTGTCCATGCCAGGGACGCCGGGTTCTGCTGACCCCTGGGTGTCAGTGTCACCTGTCGTCTACCCACGGGCCCTGGGACCCTGGAGTGGGGCCAGGTGAGACAGGGGGATCCCGACTTCCCCTCCTGGGAGAGGGCAGCCCCTTTCTAGGGACCCCTCAGAGCTGCTGGCTTGTGTGTCCCCCACGCAGAATTCCCAGCTGTTTCCAGCCTGACTCCCTTCCTACAGCCTCCAGGCCCCGCCCTTCTGCAAACCTTGAGCTGGAGGTGCGCCTGGGGAGCTCTTAGTGCTCACTCTGGGCAGGAGGGAGGGTGGGCAGGCCTCCTCAGGGCTGTTTCCTGTCATCCTCCTCTAGCATATGGGTGGGCACTGCCCCTGCTCCACCCTCCTGTGGGGTGGGCACTGCCCCTGCTCCACCCTCCTGTGGGGTGGGCACTGCCCCTGCTGCACCCTCCTGTGGGGTGGGCACTGCCCCTGCTCCACCCTCCTGTGGGGTGGGCACTGCCCCTGCTGCACCCTCCTGTGGGGTGGGCACTGCCCCTGC